>JBBMKA010037977.1:0-22483 GCA_037833695.1 Sechiopsis laciniata | reverse complement strand
ATTATTTCAAACAATCACCAATTAATTTTGTTAAAAAACATCATATATATATTAGAAAATTTTAAAGAAAATTTATAATCAATATTCATAAAAATATTCAATAAAAAATATAAAGTTTAGATAAACGGGCACGCAGGTTTAGGTAACCACCGTTTATAATAAACGGTGGGACAAACACAGGTTGGGTTATTATAACCAACCCGACCGTTTATATAAATAGAGGCCCAAACATACCCTTAGAGAAAGCGTAGCCAACAGAGAAGATACATATTTGAGGGTCGAAGTACTTAATAAGGCATCAACAGTGGAACTTTTCGATGAAACTGAACTCTCATGGGAAGATTTTAGCTTAGCAGATGAAGAGGCCATAGCTTTAAGGCACAGAGTAGAAGACAAAGACTAGAGGATGCGATATCAACAACAGGAAGAAGCTTGGGCAAGGTTCGCAACTCAAGCGATTCCAGGAACTGACAATAAGGCAGTAGTTATGGGAGGAAAAGAAGAAAATTCCAATAGTGGTACTGTTCAAATCCTAAGTGATGAAAGCCAAAGCAAGGATGAAAATCCTCCCACAACTACCAAGGAAGAGCCTCAACCTACCGAGGAAGAGGAAGAAAAAGAAGAACTGCAGGATAATATAAATAGCTTTGAGGATAACGGAATACCAGAAATGGTGCCATGGTTTTCTTGCTTTATGCCCTTTGCGCATCATGAATTAATCAGTCGAGGAAGCGACTTAAGAGCAAATCAATTGAGCTCCTTTCTGACGGTATATACCTTACTAAACCCAATAATAGTAGGAGGATCATGCATTAAGGTGTATGACGGAATAAGAAAGGAGCAAGCTATCAAAGATGGCGTTACTCCTAAGATCATTATATGGCCAAAGATAGAGTGTGCATAACGCATTCCTGGAATGCAAGGCTCGAAGCATGCGCAGTCGGTATAAATTAATTTAGCTCCGAGTATTTACAAGCTTTTAATTTTTTCTATTTTATTTTTCTAGGTTAGATTTGCTTTTAGTAGTTGTTAGGATAGTTTAATGTTTGTTTTCTTTAGTTTTATGTTGGAAAGCGAATAGGTATCGACAGTGTGAAGTTGAATAGGCTATAAAATAAGATGAACAAATAGTAGCAAAATGGAAGCAACATAAGTAGTATTGACGCGACAAATTCCAATTGGAAAGCGAAAGGAAGTTTCTGTCCTTCTTTGTCTTTAAAAAATCTTTTACTCATATTCACACATCTTTAAAATGAAGCAGTAAATGCTATATATAAATGCTTCTTCACTCTACTCTTAAATGTTATAGTCTAATATAGTCAAAATTTTTTAACAATATAGAACACCAACCTTTATTCTTAGGATTTTAAGAGAATGGACTAGCCAAAATGCAGACCGAGTTGATAATGCACTAATCCCTGATCAGAATAAAAAATAAGTTAACTCCCAAGATTAAAACTGAAAGCTTGAAATATGGAATTTAAAGCTTAGAACAAATTAAGTTTGTGGGAACTAAGCTTCACCTTCATTAAGGACAATGAAGATTTTATGTTTGGAGGTGAGGGCAAGCCCGAAGAGTGAAATGCTAAGAAAGAAAAGAGTGACCGAGAGTAGCATTGAGAGAGAGAGAGAAAGAGAGAGAGAGAGAAAGAGAAAAAAAAAAGAAAAAAAAATGAAGATCAAAATATTCTGGGTAAAAATGAAACGACAAAAGAGCAAATAGTCGTGAGTATTCCAAGTATTTCGCTATCCACCCAATGAAGCGCAAGCTTAAGATATTTAATTATTTAGATGTGGAGTTTTATGCTCAAACGAGCCATGCTAAGACTACGAAATTGCGGCCATGCAGAAAATTTTACTCAAAGGAACCCAAATAAATAAGCCTCAGATAGAATGTTTTGAACAAACTTAGGGTGATCGATGGGTTAAGTGAAGTGGTTCGAGTTGTAGGCATTAATCTCTAGGAGGGCCTAGTTTTTAGTCTAGTAGAGAAGAAAGTGTTATCAGAAAGGAAAGTGTTTTAAAAAGTCTAGGACTCTAAAATCTATAGGATAGAAGTTGATGTGTGATAGTGCTAAATAATAGCACTATTTAAGCCTCTAAAACTACTTATTCTATGAAAAAGGGCAAGTATGCGAACAGCATAAGAAGGAAATTTAGCGCAAACATTCATATTATCCGGACATATATGCTAACAACTTCGCATGATGAAATCTGGGCTAATTAAGATCTTTAAGATGCAAAACGCACGTATAAACGAGGAAACTAGCTAATTAAGCATAAATCTGCTGATGTGGGTTCTATTCGTAGAAAATCGTTGCAAGGACGGAACAAATGAGTCATCAGAACAGAAAAGAAGATAATTGGCAATCAAATAACGAAATCAAGAGAACCAAGATGGAAATAATCTGCAAGGAGAATATTTAAGAAGGACGGCATGAAGGTTGGGCGTGGTCGACAAGAAACCTGAGACGTTATAAATAGAAGTTGAATCGAAGAAGAAAGTGTGCCAATTCAGAAAGAATGTTGTCATTGATGAGCGTTCGAGACACCGGGGACGACCTTTGTTGATCTGTAGACCTTGAAGAATTGAGTACCAATGCGGTGTCATAAACGAAGATGTCATTGGCAACAATGGTGATGGACCATGTTACTCCATAGATAGATATTGTAGTAGTTTGTCATTTCATTTGCATCTCATACTCTATTTTATTGCTTTAATCATAGTTGTTTTCTTTCTTGAAAATTAATCTACAAGTTCTTTGTTTCAGAATTTATTTCCTGTAACTTTTTATGCGTGATTAAGGTTTAAGAACTTGGGGAAGCTAAGTAGTATGGCTATTAAATTAAAGATCAAGTTAAGGGGGAAAAAGAGTAAGAATGGCGGTTGATTTAACTATCTCGAGTCGATTAACGATCCACTCGAGAGTGCTTAGCATTGATCTTGAGAAATGAGATGTTAAGGGCTTAACCTCACTGTAATCACTAGGTAATGCTTAGGTTTAAGTACTTTTTAGAAGGGAGTTAGGAATAACCATCTCACTAGCTGCATACGCACGACTTGGGTTTAAAGGTAAACCTATAGGCTTTGTACCAGCAGGTTACAGTCAAGTACTCCGAAAGGGGACTTGAAGTTTAGTCCAATATGTACTAATTTTCTCATGACAACTTAGCTTGCTTTGAATTAATCTTACTACGACCTTTCTTGCATCAGTCATTCAGATAAACTTAAGAAGTGTATTTAATTTGGAATTAGGCTACACATAATTTGGGTGATTGATTTTATAATGTTGTAATTAAATTAAGTATGCGTCGGCTTGCTACCCACGTATGCGTGCCTCTAGCTTACTCGGAAGAGGAACTTCGCAGAAGAACCAGCAGGTTACATTTAGTATGTCGCGAAGATTCTTCGTACCATTCAAGGAGAGTTAAAGTTTAACCTCGCTAGTGCGTACAAAGCCCTGAGCCAATTTATGTGGAACTGTAGCAGAAGTTGGATTCCGCATCCATGAATGCGGAAGCATTTATGCGCATGGGTAGCACCATTTCTATATCACCAAGTAATACATCTATGCTCTTCGTAATTTCTAATTAGATTAAGCAGCTTTAGTTTTGCATTAGCGTCAGCATGAGCATTAGCATTAGCACTTTATTTATTTGATTCTTAATCAACATCAACCCTCTTGATACCCATTCTTGTTATTTACATTTTCGACCCTTAATCTATACCATTGCGCTTTAAAATCTCTATGGGATCAATAAATTTACATACTTATTACTTGCTGTAATTCCCGACCGCTTATACTTACGCGTAAGTGATTCCGAGTTACACTTAGCATAAGTTGACTTTGAATTAATTACTATACAATATATTAGCACCGAAATCGCAACCCATCAATGCGTTTAGCTCGTGACGAAATTTTGCTTAATTAGGTTGCGATATTGAGAGCATTTACTTAAAGGCATTTATAAAAATTTCCTTGCACGTTAATATATGGAGCATTACTCGGGATGAGCAATAATTCAAGTTTGGGGGTTTGATAGCTCTGAAATATAGCATTATTTAGGCTAATATCTGAATATATTCTAAAGGTATTTGTGCATTAATTGAATGAACTTTAGAGTTAGAATAACATTATGATGGGAAATTTATATAAATAAGATGCATGTATGATTTATGAGCTTAAATATAGAAGGCTAGGGAAAGTAGCGCATTTTAGAGTAAAATGTGAATGTTGAATGCTTTTTGTACTTAATTGCCAAAGATTCCATGCTACGCTAATTTATTGCTATATTTACAGGAATTGGAAACATTATTAGCATCGCATCCAGAACAATTTGAAATGCTAAAAATATAGCAAATCGGAACAACAAGCAAATAACTATAGAACCGCGGGATCTTCCAAACAATATTTGCAAAGGACAAATATCCGTTGCGAAAATAAAGTAATTTTTTAAAAAGAATTAATGCGAAGCGATGCAGAAATCATAGTAATGAGGAGATGAGAATAGCAATGCTGAGCTGGAAACATTGATGCGAAAGTTGTAGATCAGATTAGATGCAAAAGCCTCAATAAAGAAAGAATCAGATGCAGAGAGAATGCCAACTATCAAAGACCAATTACAATAATCATGGAATTCATACCTTAATGAACAAAGGTGTGATTGATATCTGTCGCACGAATCAGGGGACAAGCTACAAAAGATAAAATGCAATAAAAGGTAATAAAGATATTTCCAAATTAAATCCTTGCCTTCCAAGTCGATTCCGTAGTCCCCAAGCACTCAAATCCTATAAATAGGAGAAGAAGCAAGAGAGAAAGTGTGCTTGTTTTCGGAGTTCTTCTCCCAAACTTGGGAGTAGGATTTTAAAGCATTCGTGTTCCTATTAACATGGAGTCCTGTTCTTCAAGCAGTCCCCACCATTTACTACTTTCCAGTTTATCTTTTCTTTGTTTATTTCATGCTTTATTTATTTTCAGCACCATTGTTTCCCTTTCAAACAGTTCTTGCATTTCAATTAATTCAATTTTCTTTTGCAATGACTTTCGCTTTATTTTTATTTATTCTTTTACTTACTTACATGTCTAGCTAAGCATCTTAGGCAAAGGTTAAGGGTACGGGTTGTAGAAGCATGAACTAGGGTAAAGAGAGTTGTTAATTGAAGCATGTTGAATTAGGATCTTAATTAAATAGTAAATGTCGATCGATCATCCACATGCACTAATAGGCTGTAAATCGGAATGAGAAATAACCTAAGGCTAGTTTGCATGTTCAGTAGGTTAGTATTAAGTCGTTAATACTTTAAATTGGAGTTTAGAGATAAATGCGTAACTACTGCATACGCTGCGCCAGTTGATAATTACATTGAGTGGCAATGGAAGTTGGGCTTAATGCGAACGAAAGCGGAAGCAGACGTTTGTTAGGCGAAGTATGGCAATTACTACTTACCACAATTTACCCTAGGAAGTGTTAGATGCGTCCCATAACCTTAACCCGAGCCTTACTTAGTTAATTTCGCATTTTACTTTTATTTTTGCATTTAGATATAAAAAAAAACCAAAATCCCAACACCATTGTTTTTACTCTCTTGCACGACTCTTAGATTAATTAACTGATTATAGACATAAATCCCTACAGAGAACGATAAAATATAAATACTTATTACTTGCTGCATACTCGACTGCGTATACTTGCGTATTAATGTGATTCGAAGCGTAGAACTTAGTTTCACACTTAGAATTTATCATTAGCTTATTTATATCGCACCAAAATATCACATCTCGGCCTTAATGACTGTCTATTAGTAGACTAGGGAACCCTCCAGGTATGTGGTATGGGCCTGATATGGTTCCTTGGTGATTGGTGTGGACCCACCTCTCACCGTGAGTACGAGACCTGTTGGCCAACAGGATGCTTGGCTCATTAGATCCCTCGCCCTGGAGTAGGTTCTCAGATTGCCCTAGTCAGAGGACTCTTGTGGATTGTTGGTCTTTAGGTTACGACCTTTAGACTGCTCTGCGAGGTGTAGGTTAAGGACGAGTTTCCTAGCCGACAAGATGCTTAGCTCACCGGATCCCTCGCCCTGGAGTAGGTTCCCAGATTGTGCTATTGATCATTCTTGTTGGTTGATGCTTGTGATTTGGTTCATGTCTTTACCCTAAGTTGGGGGATGCTTATTGAGTTACAAAACTCACCTTTTCCACTATGGAATACCACATGTACTACGAGATTGTATCGAGATGGGTGATCGAACGAGCTGAAGATGACCATGGGACTCATTGCATTATTCTTTTTAGAGTCTTTTAATTTATTCTTTTTGCATGAACTATTTAGGGGCATGATAAGTTGTACGTGTTTTACTGAGCTTTTATGTTTTAACTCTTGGGTACCCTATGATTCTTTTATCAAATTTAACGTTTTATATACTTATACTTTATTGCTTGTTTTTAAGAGGTTTTGTTTTTTTATACATGCCCCTAGATGTCGAACATCGTTTTCATGCATTTAGAGTTAAGGACTTAAGTTTAGACCCTAGTTTGGGTCGGGTCCTTACAAAACTAGACAAAGAATTTTCAACACCAATGTTCATTATATTTCTACTCTTCCTTTTGTCTTTACTTCTTTTAATCCCAACAGCCTTCAAGCTTACCCCATGCTCCATAATAGTCGCATTAACCATGCCCATTCTGTGGAATCAGGCCCACTTCTTAAGATTCTTTTCAAGGCCAGTTTTTTCCACAATCTTCTGTTTAAATTGTTCCTAAAATAAAGGCCACGTCTCAAAATTGAAAGCTCCCCGTATAGGCTCAATTAAAGAGTTTTCCATTGTTACAAAATAACCCATTAAATGCTCTTGAAAAATAGCAGAAAAAAGAAATTCCACCCATTAATATTTTCTAAAACTATAATAGCTGAGGGATGACTCCTAAATAGAGTCAATATGTAGAACACTTTAGAATCATTGTTGTACTTTATTTAGGAAAATCTTGTACAAAAAAGGTGAATGTAATGAATAAAAGGTGGAAAAGACTAATGCTCACGCATTAGGGAAAGAAATGAAGGGATATGAATTATAATGAGAAAACTAATTAATTTTTAGTCTGAATGCATGATAAAGAGTGGCTGCGCGCCAATGAATGATTTTTGTAGAAAGACTTATACGGAACGGACACTAAGGAAATGCGATGGAAAGTAGAGACCAAAATGAAGCAGTGTAGAATGGATGAAGTGCGATCAAAATCAGAAACCAAAGTGAAGGCGGAAACCAATGCAGGAGCAACAGATCGAATCAGATGCCAAAGCCTCAATTAAACAAATAAGAAAAGTATCAGAGAAGAGTGAATGTCAACTGTCAAGTCGCAGGTGAGACAAACTGTCGCAATCACGAGATTCATACCTTATTCAGCAAAGACGAGATTCGTGATGTAATGACCCCATTTGTTCTTTTCCCTTGCTGTGTTGTAATATAGAAATGGCATTTTTTGAAAGTGAGGGGCAAGGTGGTCTTTAAAACCTTGATATTTAAAGAGAATGTGAATCCCTAGGTCTAAAAATATACTATTCACGCTGTTACTATTCATCATTTTCTTTGTCGAGGACAACATTGTGAAGCTCGTCGGAGTGTGTCAGGTTTGTTGTCGTGTTCTACCATGATGCGTGGGTCTGTTAGAGGTCTCACTCTAGTTCTGCGCGAGTCATCGAAGAAGGGTTACGCCGCGTGGGTTAAGTTTTCGTGCTTGCTACATCATCGAGGTCGTACCGCTGTGGTTTTGGGTTCATTGCACGCAATTGAAGAGTCACTGCCGTCTCCATGTGGGCTTGTTCAAAGGGTTCGCAGAGCTCTACCATCAGATCGAGCGATCACGTTAGGTCGCCGCCGTGCGGCGTAGGTTCGTTGGGGTGCAGCAAGCACTCCCGCTTGGGCTGTTGTGTGTGGGTTATGTTCACCGTTGTTCAAAGTGCAGATGCCAATTGAGGTCACTGGAGTGAGGTGATGTCTCTTTTCTCTTTAGTTTTTGAGGTCTCACCTAAATGTAGAAGAAGGAGAGTGTTTGGTTAGTATTTTAAGGGTGTTTGTTTCCTTGTTTAAAGTTATTTAAGTAATGGATAAAAGGTGTTTGTTTATTGGGTTATAGATATTTAAGCAATGATTAAGCTTGTTTGGCTAGAGGTTAAAAGCTATTTAAGTTGTGGATTAGGGTGTTTATTTGCTGGTTAAGGCTATTCAAGTGATGGATTAATGGTGTTTGTTTGCAGGATTAAGAATATTCAAATAGTGGATTAAGAGTGTTTGCTTGCTAGTTAAGGTCATTTAAGATGTGAATTAAGGTTTGTTTGGATTGTGGTTTAAGGGTTATTTGGCTAGTAGTATAGAGGTTGTTTGGTTATGATTTAGTGGTTATTTGGCTTGGGTTAAATGGTGAGTTTGACCCATTGAATTTTGTTGACCAGATTTGACTTGAGCGATTCTGTGCTCTTCGAGCTGAAGTTTGTGGGGCGCGTGTAGCCGCCGGGAGTCACCAGGACACGATTTTTGAAGTTTCTCGCTGCTTGATAAATTTGATATTCTTGATTCGATTTTGATAATCTGAGGTGCTAGTTTTGACCATCTTGTTTATTTCAGGGCTTAAAGTTCTTTTTAGCTACTCAGAGCTACCATGAGTTTTGAGAGCATTATTAGGGGGATTCAGCTAAGGTAAAAGACACTTACCCCCTTCTTGAGGACATGTGGTTAATACATGTGCTGGTTTACTTGCATTTGTTAATTTTTCTGTTTGTAGCATAACCATGTGCATCATATGTTGCATTTGATTGCATTGAGAGCATATAGATTCCATGCCTTGTCTCTTGTATGACTAGTGATGCATGATTCATGTATGTCTTCTTGATATGGTCGAGTTGCATGTGATTCATATGTCTTGATATGGACTTGCATGATGTTGATGCATGGCTCGGTACCTCGTTTTACCTCGTTTTGACCTAAACAAGTCACGAAAACTGAATAGAGGAGACTAGTAGGTGGGTGTAGATGATGATATTTGGGCTCACACTCCAGCTTGAGGTGATATTCTCTTGCTCTACAGGACTTCTGTGGATGGTCGGTCGGCTAGGCTCATGACCCTAGATGGTTTCTACTGCCTAGAGCACTCTCCAAGTATGTGGTATGAGCCTGATATGGTTCCTTGGTGATTGGTATGGACTCGCCTCTCACCATGAGTACGAGACCTGTTGGCCAATAGACTACTCGACTCGCTGGATCCCTCAGTCTGGAGTAGGTTGCGTAGATTATCCTCGAGTCAGAGAACTCTTGTAGGTTGTTGGACTTGGGTCTATGACCTTTAGACTACTCTACGAGGTGTAGGTTACAGACGAGGTTTCCTTACTTAGCACCTAGGAGCTTGGATTTTGTATATCCTTCGATTATGTTGCTGATCATACTTGTTTGCTGCTTTTTGTATTCTTGTGCATGTCTATCCTCGAGCTGGAGAAGCCTTATTGAGTTTCAAAGCTCACCCTTTCCACTGTGGAATTCCCACATGTACTACTAGACTGTACCGAAATGGTTAATCGATAGAGTTGGAGATGACCATGAGACCCACTGCATTATTCTGTCTAGAGACTTTCAATTTATTTCTTCTACATAAACTACTTAAGGGCAAGATAATTTGAACATATTTAATCGAGCTTTTACATTTTGACTCTTAGGTACCCTATGATTCTTTTATCGAATTTAATGTTTTATAAACTTGTCTTTAATTAGTCGATTTGAAGAGGTTTTATTTTTTTTACATGGCCTAGATGTCGAACACTGCTTATTAAGAGTTAATGACTTAGGTTTAGACCCTGATTTCGGTCGGGTCCTTACACGTGAAATCAATAAGAGGAAATCTGTTGTGATGATGTAGCTGCGTACAAATAAAGAAAGATTTGAAGCATTCTCGAGAGCCTATAAAAAGAGATCAAGACCAACCATTTATGGGGGATGGACACGAGAGAGTTCACACCATTGTTTTATTGTTTTGTTTTAAAGACGCATTTTACAATTTATCAATACAATTTCAGTATGATGTTTTCATATAGTTATCTATGTTTTTCATTTGCATTATGAACTAAGTACGTTAAAGCAATGCTAAGGAAAAATGGAATAGTCGACGAATGTGTTAAGAAGATTTAGGTAGGATTAACCAAAGCATGTTAACTAGGTTTCAATTTTAATAGTAAGCGTCGACCGACCATCCACACGAACTAATAGATTGTGAGTCGGAAGAGGAATGATCTAAGGCTAGTTGCATGTTCAGTAGGTTAATATGAAGTTTTTTATGCTTTCATTAGATTTTAGGAATAAATACTTAACTACTACATACGTTACGCCCATTTGAACTACATTAAGTTACAACGTAAGTTGGACTTAATGCGAATGGAAGCAGAAGCTAACATTGGTAGGCAAAGTATGATAGTTTTTCCTTACCGCATTATTTCTTTCTAAACACTGCGAACTCTTTCCATGAGTACTTTAGTTGTGCCTTTCTTCTCAATTTTATTAATTAAGTGTTTTTAATTTCTTTTTAATTTCAATCAAAACAAAACCAATCACAAACCTTTTGTCCCGTTTGATTCTAAACAGTCTGATTTTAGTGGATCACAGTCCCTATGGAAATCGATAATTTACTTATTACTTACTGTATGCCACATATACTTATGCGAGTGTGAGTTTATTTGCACACGAGTTAGTCTGTTTTTACCGCAATCAAATTTTTGGTGTCGTTACTGGAGATTGTGTCAATTTATTAATCACATCGATAGTTTAGAATATTTTTTATTGTTAAAAAGGTGAATCACTTATTTTCAAACATTTTAGTGTGATCTATGCATGAGCACAACTCTCTCGTTTGATCTAAAACCTGAGAGAAATCTCCATAAGAGAAGGCATGAGTGGAGAATGAGACAACAAGAAAGGATGGACCCAAATGTGCAAATCACCCTAGAGTGATTGATCCTCCAGCAGCGGCAGAAGTAGGAGCAGGTGCGAACCTTAATCCTAATCTACCCCCAGTGCAAGGTGTAGATGAGAGAGACAAAGTTATGAGGGCACCAACTGGACTTATCAAGTGGTTAATCTAGGTATAGTTAGGCCAAACGGTGAAGGTAGGCGTCCCATTTTGAATTATAACATGTATAACATGTTTCACGTTGGTGATCCTTTCTTTGGATTATCTACGGAAGATCTACATCAACATTTGCAGACCTTTCTATCTATCAGTGATGCTAATCAGGAAATCTGTGTCTTTCTAAAAGACATTCGACTATATCTGTCCCCTTATTCCTTACGGGATAAGGCTAGACATGGGTAAATACACTTCTACGGGATTACACTTGGGATCAAGTCGTCGAAAGTTTTTTGGAAAAGTACTTGCCTACTTCGCGAAGTATGAAGTCCAAACACAAAATTACTTCTTTTAAATAAGAGGACGATGAAACCAATTGAGGTGTATGAGAACGATACAAAGAGCTGATAGCAAAGTGTCTGTACCATGGTATGTCATATACCCTCCAAATAGAGCTGATACGAATCGAATCACCGACTTATTATATTCACATGAAGAAGGAATTACAAGAAGCAAGAAAGGAGATTCCAAGAGGATAATAAAAATTACAATGCAAAATTTGAAGTAATAGAATTTCCAGATTTTTACATTTTGGACTTTTTGATTTTTAAGACTTGCCAACCATGCTCATAATTGCAAGTGACCTTCTGGAAATGTTAGTTGAGTCTATTTAAAGTATATGTACCCTTTTGTCTAGCATTTAAGCCATGCAATTGACTTTTGGCTTTTTATGTCTTAATTTCTACAAAATGCATTTATTAGCTTTTTTAGTCCTTTTGTATTCCAAGGCATGCACGAATTTTAGGCCTTTAAAATGGCTTGTAATGCATCATTATGGACAGATTTTATGAATTAAAACTTGTGTTTCCTTGAACCCTTTTTGGTGTTTCATTTCTTTCAAATCTTGTTTTAGGTTTGAAGTTAAATCAATTAATTGGATTAATCTTGATCAAACTAATTCTGGAGTGAGTTGTCTTAGGATCTAAGAGTGACAATTTTAAATTCTAAGTGTGATCTAAGTTAGCCTTCATTGTGAGTTTTTGCAAGGATCCTAGAAGGACCTCTAGCTTTGTAAAATTCAAGCAATGTTTTGGTGCTTATCAAGAGCACTTTTATAATGGTTTGTCCGATCAAGACAGAGCAATCCTCAATGCGACTACAAGAGGAAGCCTCATAGAGAGAACTTATAATGAAGCTCATAGAATTATCGAAACTATAACTAAAAATATTGAACCTAAAGTAAGCCAAGGAATAACTCAAGAGAAAACGGCCGATAAAATGGAGCTTAGTGCCATGGTGACGATGCAAGCACAAATTGCTACTCTTGTAAACTCTTTGAACCCACCCGCAAACATACAAAATGTTGCAGCAGTTGATTACTCATCTGCTGACTTCTACATGTTATGCGGTGGAAATCATATTTATGAGCTTTGCAGGGAAAATCCTACATCCGTCATGTATATTGAAAATCAAAATTCTTTGTGAAACCAAAACAATCCCTACTAAAAATACGTACAACCTAGGATGACGCAACATCCAATTTTTTCTTGGAGAGGACAACCCAGCAATGCAACCAAACCAGAATAGCAGTGGGGAAGTCAACCACCAGGATTTGAGAATAATCAGCAAGGTTTTTCCCAACTATAAAATCATTCATAAGCTACGTATGACATTATGCTAAAGAACTACATGATTAAGAATGACATTGTAGTAGCCGAACCACAAACTTTATTGAAAGTGCAACAAGTGTCACTTCTAGCAATGGAGATTCAGCTTGGTCAAATCGCTTCTGATCTTAAAAATAGACCTCTAAGACACCTTCCTTCGGATACAAAAAGTTCCCATCGGATTGGAAAGGAGCAAGTCCAGGCGATTGAGTTGAGGAGTGGAAGGCATTTGGTAGAAGATGAGAAGATAAAAAGGTATCGAGAAAAGCTGAAAGAGAATAACCAACTAGAGAAAGATATCACAGTGGAAAAATAGCCCGAGAACCTGGAGAAAGAAACTACGATGAGGAAGAGCTTTAGAGATGATTCTACGATAAGAGTTGATTCCCCGCCAGTGGGGAGACAAGAGACGGCCATCTCAAGGCAGGAAGAGTGTCTTTCTGCTGAGGTTACTTCTGACGGGCTTGTGACTAACTCGGTATTTCGTGCCTCTAGAGGGAAAAGTCCTTCCCTTTTGGCTGGTTGTGGGCGAGGAGGGATTCGTGCGTGGCCAAAGATACAAATAAACCTTTGCCAATTTATCAACCTTCTTTGCCACCTTATCCGCAAAGATTGAAAAGAAAGAACAACGAGACGTATTTTAAAAAGTTTCTGAAATTTTTTAAACAACTTCATATCAACATCCCTTTTATTAGATGCGCTACAACAAATGCCAAACTACATAAAGTTAAAAGATGCTCTTAGCGAAAAGAGTAAATTTGAAGAATTCAAGGTAGTAGCAATGAACGAGGAATGTAGTGCCATAATCTAGAACAAATTTCCTGAGAAAGAGGTTGACTTAGTTCACAATACCTGTGAAAATTGGAGACAATCACCTTAGGCGTGCGCTCTGTGATTTGGGTGCGAGTATAAACCTTATGCCCTTATCCATCCATAAGAAACTTGGGATTAGAGAAGCATGACCCATGACTGTCACGCTTTAGCTGGTTGATAGGACAATCACGCGCCCTGTAGGAAAAATAGAAGATATTTTGGTATAGGTAGATAAGTTCATCTTCCTAGTGAATTTTATTATCCTTGATTACGAAGCAGATAAGGATGTCCCAATTATTCTAGGGAGACCATTTCTAAAGATGGGTCGCACATTAGTCGATGTGTACAAAGGAACTATCACCTTAAAGATGAATGAGCAAAAAATTCAGTTCAACATCTTCGACTCTATGAAATAGGGTGATATAGAGGAGATCATGAATGTGAGCCGTATTGAAGCATTATTCGAAGAAATGATAGAAGATGTGCATAAACAGGAGATACTAAGAAGCATTGATCAAGAAGCTGTGGACACTACTCAAGAAGAATTAGAAGAAGTATATCAATTCGACACGGTGAACGACTTAGGTCGAGTTAACCCACCAATGTACCTCTCTATAGAAGTGCCCCCAACATTTGAATTAAAGCTGCTTCCGGAACACCTGAAGTACGTTTATCTCGGAGCTGAGAAAACCTTACCAATTGTTATTTCGTCTCAATTAACTCCAACCCACGAGCAACTACTTTTAGAGCTTCTGAAGCAGCACACTAGAGCGATTTGGTGGACACTGGAAGATATAGAAGGCATCAGTACAGCTATTTGTATCCATAAATCAATTTGGAAGAAGATGTTGAGCAATCGATAGAACATCAAAGAAGACTGAACCCAGACATGAAAGAAATGGTTAAAAAGGAGATTATCAAATGGCTTAATGTTGAAGTAATTTATCTGATCTCGAATAGCCAGTGGGCCAGACTGGTGCAATGTGTACCAAAAAAAGGGGCATTATCGTCATCCGCAATGATCAAAACGAGTTAATTCCTACAAGGATGGTGACCAGATGGCGAGTGTGTATAGACTACCGGAAGTTGAATAAAGTAATCATGAAAGACCATTTCCCTTTACCTTATATAGACCAAATGTTGGATCGCATAGCAGAAAAAAAGTATTATTACTTTCTAGACGATTATTAAGGCTACAATCAGATTAGCATCGATCCCAAGGATTAGGAGAAAACAACTTTCACCTGTTCTTACAAAATATTCGTGTTTAGAAGAATGCCATATGGGCTCTGCAATGCCCCAACAACGTTACAAAAGTGCATGATGTCTATTTTTTTAGACATGATCGAAAATATCATGGAAGTTTTCGTGGACGATTTTACAATGTTTGGGGATAATTTTTCTAATTGCCTAGAAAATGTGAAAAAGGTGTTACAACGCTGTGAAGAAATGCATCTGGTGCTGAATTGAGAAAAATGCCACTTCATGGTGCGAGAAGGGATTGTCCTTGGTCATAAAATTTCGAAGGCTAAAATGGAGGTTGACCAAGCAAAGATTGAAGCTACTAACAAACTGGAACCCCCAAAAAATGTTAAAGGAGTGTGTAATTTTTTATGTCATGCTAGTTTCTACAAACGTTTTATTAAGGATTTTTCTAAAATTGCAAAATCAATGTGTGAGCTCCTAGAAGCCAAGAGCTCCTTTAATTTCGATCAAAAGTGTCTTCAAGCTTTTGAGAAGCTGAAGAAAGCATCAACCACTACTCAGATCATGATATGGAAAAGATAAAAGATGAACAAATTGCTGAAAATTTAAGGTAAAATCAAATCTAGAGTAAACCACAAAGATGCAACCTATGATCTGATACCAAATGATAAGGCAACCCTAATTCTCAGCCCAAAGATCCAAGCTTATAATAAAGAAAGAACCCTATGTCGTGTTTACGTTATATGATGATATTTTAATTAAACAAACATACTTTATGCAATAGAATAATATAAGCATTTATCATCAACAATCAAAATTGGAATAGGTACTAGTAAAAAGAATTAAACTTTTTTATATTCAACCAAATTTATTTCGATTGATAGGATTTAAACCAACAGTCTACTTGTCATAAGACCATGTTTCAAGTCAATTGACTATTGAATAAATTTTGGTGACAAGATACTTAAGATCTAAGATTTCTAAGCATAGAATAATTCATATATTGGTAATTTAGAGAAATAGATAAATAAATAGATTACAATATCAAATACATACATGTTATGCTAAAATATCAATTTCTAACCCATTAAGCTCTACATGCTCATTAAAATAGAAATTTATTACTACTAAGGGACGACAAACTAACCGGGATCTCCACAATGGTATGATATTGTCCACTTTGGGCCTATGCCCTCATGGCTTTGCTTTTGGGCATCTCCCAAAAGGTCTCATACCAATGGAGATGTTTGTCTTCCCTTATAAACCCAAGATCTACTCCTTATTTAACCAATGTGGAATTCTACAACAATTTATTTGTATTCCCAACAATTCTCCCCTCGAACAAAGTACCGCATGCGAGCCTCTTTAATAGTCATTTTTCAAATTATACTTGAGCACGCCTTTACTCAAACCACGAATCCTTCTGAATTACACTTGAGCAAACCGTAAATCGCAACCACAGATCCACTCGATTTATATTTGAGCGCACAACACCTACCCCTCACCGAGGCAACCATTTCAGAAGAACTCTCATACTGGAGTTCACAGATGCTCGATCACAAGCACATTCAGAAGCACTCCCACTGGAGCACACATAAGGCTCTCAACCATGGATTTTTATCATGACTATTTCATACCCTATATGGAGGCTCACAAAAATTTATTGTATACTCAAGGTTCTTCTGATATGGTTAAGTCAGGAGCACAACTCTGATACCACTTATTAAGGGACGACAAACTAATCTGGATCTCCACAATGGTATGATGTCCACTTTGGGTCTATGCCCTCGTGGCTTTGTTTTTGAGCATCTCCTAAAAGAAAGAAAAAGAGGATTTAGTGATCACTAAAAGAGAAGTAAGAGCGGCAGATACTGATGGCTAAGGAGAATATTCGTGTGCTTGTGGTGGAGAAGGAAACGCCAAGAAAAAAAGAAAAAGAAATTCGTACATGAAGGAATGATGAAGGTGAAGAGGAAGGAAAAAATGTAGAGAGTAGAGAAAAGTTGAATCCTCTATTACAAACTCTAATAATTTAGTGATTAAAATAAAAATAAATAAATAAGAGGAGTGAAAAGTCTGACGGCTTAGTCTGATTTGAAATGAAGGTTCAACATTTATGGTTGGGCAGATATGTGAAAAGAAAGAATTTCTTTCTTTGAGAAATATATTTAGGGAAATACAAGTAAATGTCTAACTTTTATAAATTTATTAGAGATAGTTTGTTTTAAACTTTAAATGTCTTAATCAAAATTTGTTTTAAACTTTAAATGTCTTAAAAAAAAATTTGGTAAGAGAGATAATAATTTTATCTCTAAAATACCCCACATTAGTCTTGATTTTATAAAACAAAAACAAAAAACAAAAAATGATTACACCAACCATCAACCCTTTTTTTTTGTACAATATCCACCCATCAACCCTTGATTCAAGGAATAAATTGTCAACTTCTTCATTGTTTTTAATAGATTTTCCCTCAAGTAAAATATCATCACTTGAAATATTTAAACAAAGCAATATCGATGAACCAACAACAAAGGGAAAAAATCCACAGCCTTATCGACAATCTAGAAAATCATTTTTCACTTTCTCTTCACAAGTTTTTTTTTATCCCATTTTATTTCTAGGATAAAAATCCTACCACAAAATAAATATTTAAAATCTTAATCTCCAAGTCTTCAAACTCTTCGAACGATTTCAAGTATTCACGAGAATTGAAGTTAATTTTGAATTTTGAGTCTTGAAAATCTTCTTAGAGTTCTTCACTCTTCCAACCTAAGAAAAATTAAGTTATTTCAATCTTTTTTGGAGCTTCTTTCTTCCTCCAATCTTTTCTCTTCCACATAAGGTGTGCGGGTCTTTTTTTTTTCTATTTTTATTTTCAATTTCTTCGTATCCCAACTCACATGCCATCTCCCACATAAGACCATTTTTTTCAACTTCTATCAATTTGATCCCCACAACATTGCACTTCCAGGTAAGTATTCATGATTTTTATTTTCAGATTGGTCGTCATCAATGTTCTAATGGTCACACACGATTTCATATAAGAAGAAAAGTATCCCTACTGTCGTGTACTCCTCCAACCTACAATCTTTCTGATTTTATACAATTTTAGGTGGAGCAAACGTTGTCCACGAGTACGCGCACAAGTGTAAGCATACTTAACATGCATCCCTTGGTATACATATGAGCACAGAGTCAATTTCAGAAAAAATTGATTTTTGTTTTGCAAATTGGTTGCCATCAATTCTAATGGGTCACACACGATTTGATGTAACAAGGAGAGTATCCCAACTGTCGTGTACTCCTCTAGCCTACGATCTTTTCGATTTTATACAGTTTTAGGTGAAGCAAATGTTGTCCACAAGTACACGCACAAGTGTACGCACATTTAGCATGCATCATTTGGTGTACATATGAGTACACAGTGAATTCTAGCAAAATTTATGATTTCAGCTACTGCGTGCTAGGTACTATGTTATTTTTTGTTACTGATTAAATTTTCGTTTAAGAATTTATTATTCATATATTACAAAGTATGTAAAGATATAGACCAATATGTACTGTCAAATTTGTGTTGTTCTTGTTTTGTTTTCTAGATTTCATAATAAACTAACCGTAACAATTTTTTAATTTTAAAAACAAAATAAAACGTAAGGGTTTGTGGGACATTGTTTAGGTAAACAAGAAAAGAGAGAAAAGAAAATAGGAAGTCAATGTTGTATTTGATACGTGGGTATGTTGATGGAGGAATGAGTGACATGTGGACCTTGACTGGGCTTGTTTTAGGCGGTGGATTAACATTTCAAGAACGAAATTGTGGAGGTTGTCTAGGGAAAACACGATTTTCTTTCAAAAATCATAGGGAAGACTTTGGCAAGCCATAACTTTCACTCCCGAACTCCGATTTGCACGATTCTTATTGCATTGAGCTCGTCTTTCTCTCCTCTTTCTTTTGATATTCTATTCAACCTAAAGGTGTTAGTTTTAGAGTTCTGGGTGCTCTAATTTCGACGAGCGTCCGAAGAAGGCCTTTTAAATGGGTTGGGATCGTTTTACTCTGAATTTCTGGGTGATTCTACTTCAGAAGGGGCCGAATCTTTGATCTAAGTTTGAACCCAGCATTTACAAGTTGGATTTGATAGTTATGCATTTTGGTGTTCTCCTTAGGTAAGTAGCTAAGACTCTATTACTTTTTAAAGTTGCTTATGCTTGATAGTGGACATAGTATACATCAAATAAAATATGGATTAGTTCTAGCAATTGTGAGGTAGTGATGTTCTTAGTTATGTATGGTTAGTATGGTGGGAGATAGTATGTTATCGTTGGTTGTGTTGGTTTTGTGAAAATAAGTGTGCAATGCATGTATGAATGTGTAGAAATTCGAATTGCAAATAAAATAATAAAACACAATAAAAACACAAATAACAATCGCACAAACTTTTTGCTTCGTGATTGGAGAGAAAAAACACACAAACTTTCTTTACAACACTTTTCTTTATTTCTCTAAAACTCTCTCTACAGCTTTCTCGCTTTCTCTCTAGCACTTTCTCTTGCTTTCCTCTGCAGTTCACAATGAAAGAACACTCTATTTATAGCCCTATTACAAATGTGGTCTCCAAGTTCTTTCCATAAATATTTCCCACTAATTGCTAAATCAAGAATCTAGTAATTCTTTAATTCATCTCCTAAATTGACAACTCATTAATTCCTTAATTGTCTACCCACTAATTTCTTAATTAATAATTACATTAAAGTTTATTCCAACAGAATGAACATATAACATATAAATGTCTAGTGATAGATCTATGAGTTGTTAGATTGATTTATTGTTCTGATTTGTTTTCTTAAGCTTAGACAACACTTACTAATGTTGCTTAGTAGGAAGATGAAGGTTGTTATATGTGTTGTAATATTTAATGAGGTCGAGTTTGGATATATGAAGAGGCTTGGTGAACGATCTTTTGGTGTGGAATTTAGCAAACACAGTAGGTTGTGGGAAAGTTATAAAATTGAGGTGTTGTGCCTATGTGTGAATTTAGTTATTGGTTAATGGAAATGTAAATTTGATATGTAAGATGCCAAGCAACTATGATCTAGTGTGAAGATTAACTTGATGGAGGATGGAAAGTGTGTAGACTAGGATGCTCTAAAAATATTTGTTGTTGCTTAGCATTGTTGTGATGTTACTTTTAATAATAGCAAGTTGTGAGGTCGATTGATTCCTGGTAGTAGTAAGTTATGGGGAAACACTTAGCTATAGATTCCTTGGGTGATTTCAGTTGCTAGTGCAGGTCGTGAAAAATGGGTTAAGTGTTGGAATAAACTTAAATGTATTTTTGAAATATGGAATAATGTAAGAACTCGACTCTAAAAACAATCCTAAACATGGTTCTTACTCAGCATGCATGCAATTAAAGATAAACAAGTCCGTGAAAACGATTCAAAATATATTAAGATCCAAGATAAAAGCGTTCAATTCAGAATTCCTGTTTAAAACTTTAAAACAATCTCTGGCCAGAGTATTATTAAAAACATCCACAAAGCAACATAAATAATACTATGCAAAATTTCCTACGAACTCCGTGTCTAATTACATACTGAAATAATTAAAGACATAAAAGACAGAGTGACGCTGGCAGCTCCCATGATCATTCAGCTCCTCCCCTAACCGTCTTGATTCTATCCCAAGTTATCTGGTGGAAAACCATAGAAAAATAAGGGTGAGTACAAAGGCACTCAGTAAGAATCCCCAACTAGGGTATAGTATGAAACATCAAATCATCTAGCATCCTAGTATACATGCAAACGGTTACCAACACATAAACTTTGCCTTGTGACCTCAACATAACTCTTGAGTCCTCAGGAGTCTCATACTCTCGGCCTAATGATCAGCTCTCTAAACTGATCCCGATCTGTTATTCTCGAAGGTCTATTACCCTCGACCAAATGACAAGATCTCAAAACTGATCCCAAACAGATAATCCTTAAAAGTATCATACCCTCGACCAAGTGACCAGCTCTCAAAACTGATTCTAATCAGCTCTCTTAACTGATCCTGATCAGCTCTCTTAACTGATTCTGGGATGCGTGGGAGAGTACCCAATGTCAGGCTCTAAACTGGAATGGAAGTGGTGTACTAACGACATTAGCCCGAGGGAGCTCTTTTCCCAGCGCCTAATGCGTGTGCGCGCACACTGCATGCTGCTGCAAATGGCGTAAATGTGGGGTCTAAACAAACTATGCCGGTTAAGATACGCATGCCTAAAGACTCGGAACCGGTGTCACTGATCTACAGTAGTGCGAGGCCCACTGTATCGGTCTAGATTTCCATTTCAGTTCTCTAGGTATGTTTGGTTATTTTTCAGTTGTTCGGTTGGGCCGTTAGGGCAGTTTGAGCCTTCAGGGGTATTTTGGTAATTTTGCCTTCAGGGGTAGTTTTGTAATTAACCGGGGTTCGAGACTTTTCTATTAAATTGCTGAGTTCGGTTATTTCTCAGTTTTAGGTTTCCAAGGTCAGAGTTGCTTTTAGGAAGTTTGGTTGTCTTTTTGGTTAAAAGAGGAAAAAGGGAAAAAAATGGTTTTAATTTCTCCCTCGCCAGGAGTCAAAGTCCTGATCACTTGAAAGCCCTATTTAAACCCATCTTTCTCCATTTCCTAAAACCCTAGCCGTACCATTTCAATCTCTCCCTCTCGAAAATTCTCTCCACTCCGCCAGAACACTCATTTAGCCGAGCTCCTTCGCCGATCCGAGCCGCACGCACCAGCGATCGTAACTTCTTGCGATCGCAAGCCATCTCCATCATCGTTCGCTACTCATCATCGCGTACAATCCCTTGCTCCCCCAGTTCTGCGCACCCTTCGCCGAGACGTTCCGTGCCACAGCGTCTTCACGAGCAGCAGTTTGCCTCAGGTACGTTTCGCCCAAAACCTTTCTCGCTCTCCGTGGGTTTTCTATGGCCTGTTGTTAAGATCCGTTGACCTTGTGCTATTCGCAGTCTCACGATCACCATTCCTCTTCGCCGTTCACCTTCGCACAGCCGTTCTTCGCACGCTCGAGTCCGCAGTCGAAACCACGCCCATTCGCTTGTTCGAGTCGATCCACAGTGCATCGTCATCACGATCTTTGCCCTAGCAAACCCTTCACCCCAGCGAGACGTTCGCCCGCAGCTTTGCCTTCGCCAAGCCTACTCTCGTTCCTGCGCACGTCCGCGACAGCTTCACTTTTGCCTTCGTCGAAGCCCTGCAGCCGAGCCTATCTTCTCGGTTTAGGGGTATTGTTTCCCGAGCCTTGTGCCTTTGGATACCTAGTGTTGTTAGTTGTTAGAGATTAATTGTGTGCTTGTTAATTGCTATGCCTAGGTTGTACTCGTGTTGGTATTCTGCAGCTTAAGGAGCATTATTTATGTTGTCGTCCTGCCTACTTTTCAGATAAGGATTTTCTTGCCGGGGTTGTGTGGACCCTGCGCTTGACATTGATAGTTTTCTTGTTGTGTGTCACCGTTTCCTAAGCATGTTAGTGGATAGGTGTTTGAACGATGTTCCTGTTACTGTACCTGTTAGTATATAGGCTTACTTGATTGCCTGACAATATACATGTTAGTGGATAGGGTTGTATGGCTCGTCTGATAGGATCTGGCATGTAGATTTATGTACCCTGGATTGCTCTACTATGTTGCGGTTACTGTT
>JBBMKA010037957.1:0-22486 GCA_037833695.1 Sechiopsis laciniata | reverse complement strand
TAACGGCCCAACCGAACAACAGAAACTGTAACTGAACGTACCTGGGGAACCGGAAATGAAAACTGGGCCGTTACAATTATCTTTCTCATTCAATATATTGGCAAGTTTTACGTAATCTTTGGTCATTTAACTGCATACTGCAACACAGATTGCAAATAAGGAACCTTAAGTTTCTGCTTAGTGCAGTAGATGTATGTAATGCACCTTAAAAATGACTTTTTTTTTTTTTTGCAGATATTTGCATCCGACAGCTTTCTTGAATTGACAGAATATACACGTGAAGAAATTTTGGGACGAAACTGCCGGTAGGAACATCATTACATATTTGATTTTTAAAAAAAAATTTTGTAATAAAACCATTTTTATGTGTTTTCTTTTTGTAACTTCAATGAGAGACCCTTTAAGTTCCACCTAATCTTTGCATACTTCTTGGGACAAAACTGCGGTAGGAACATCGTTACGTATTTTATATTTTTGTTCCCACTTAAATCTTTCCATACTTTTTCATCCACCCTTAATTTCTCTTTCCCCTTCTTTGGGGGTGCAGCACAAAGTTATTATTCTGTACCTTGCTCCGCATTAGTATAAAAAATTTTGTAAACAAGATGAATAATATGCTTAAACATATAACTAGCTGAGAATTTTACTACTTATATCTAGTTAATTTGTTCTACCGTAACATTCTGAGCTGATTAATTTACATCAAAGTTTCATATGAATTTTTAGCACAGAATTTTTAGCACATTTTCCATTCTTCACACAGGTTTCTTCAAGGACCTGAAACAGACCCAGATACTGTCTCAAGCATAAGGGATGCAATTAGGGAACAAAAAGAAATAACTGTTCAGTTGATCAACTATACCAAGACGGGTAAGATGTTGCTGTGATATTATGATGATGAATGATGAATATATTGGATGGACACAAATAAAACGATCAACTTTAATGAGTTTTACTTGCCATTGTTTCTTCAGATCTTTGGGTTTAGTTTAATTATCATTTTTTATATACAGTTCTTTGAAGTTCACATTCTGCATCTCCATCTAGATTTGAGCTTTGAAACTTTTGCTCTACATCATTTAGCAGCAGTATGTAAAATTACCTGTTTTTATGAATTATAGGTAAAAAGTTCTGGAATTTATTCCACTTGCAACCGATGCATGATGAGACGGTAACGATTAAAACGTTTTTTCGAAATCATCATTTTATACTTGGAGTTCAGGATAATATTTTGCAAATTCTATACCATTTAACCTTGAATTCTAAGTCCCATTTTTATTTTAATAGGGAGAGCTTCAGTATTTTATCGGTGTTCAACTAGATGGAAGTGGTCATGTGGAACCGTTACAAAACCGCCTCTCTGAGTCAGCAGAGCAGCAGAGTGCCAAGCTGGTATAACTTTGTTCTTTCTTTTTCTTTTTACTAGTCATACTTTATCCTCTGTCCATGATCCCAAGCTTAAGCTCGTAGGTTGTGGTAAATTTAATTATAACTTGACAGAGACTCGAACTCATAATCTCCTGCTCTGATACCATGTTGAATCATGTTAAGCTACCAATCAACCTAAAAGCTTAAGCTCGTAGGTTGGTGGTAAATTTAATTATGTTAACCAACAAAAACAAAGTAGAAATTTGATCTGGTGTTAGTTACCAAAAAGTGTCTAAAAAATTAGTGGGGCCAGGCAGGAGGATTTCGTCAGCATTTGGTCTATATTCAGTATTTGTTTGTTTTTTTATTAGGTTAAAGCCACTGCAGAGAATGTTGATGAGGCTGTCCGTGAACTTCCTGATGCCAACTCGGTAAGGTATTCTTTTTGCTCTATGTTTGAATTTGACAGAACTAGTTAGTAACCAATTTCTTTATTGCAACAAAAGGCTGACTCTTTTTTCTTACTTTCTAAAAAAGGAAATAGATTTTTCTTATGTCATTCTAAAAACAGACTTTTTCTTGAATTTTTCTTTTAAAAAAATGAAGTGTGATAAATTATTGTGAAACTTTTAGTTTTATGATATTTGATATATGCATCCACTAATCATTCTGGAGTTAGTGTTATTGTCTAATAAAATCACAGCTCTCTGATTATTTGATTTGAAGATGAAAGAATGAATAAAATCATCATATTAAATCGTTTACAATTTTTGTGGCATCAACTTCTGATAAACGCTAAATGTTTACTCAAGGTAGAGCCGATTTATGTGATACAACAAGTTGGTACAGGGAATAAAAACACCTTACCTTTCATTGTTGGGTTTCAAATTTTGATTGCTATAGATGTTATGATTTTATAATCCAACTATTCTTTTTTCAGAGACCAGAAGATTTGTGGGCAATTCATTCTCAACCAGTATTTCCAAGGCCTCACAAGAAGCATAGTTCTTCTTGGACTGCTATACAAAAGGTAACTTTTGTACCCCATTGTATATGATATATTTATCTTCTTTTCAAATTTTCTGACTGTTTCCCACTGCTCATTCCTTTTTTGTCATGATTAGTTGTTGAATTGCCCCCAAAGTTCCTCTGGACTTCACACTACTGTGTTATTAGCTTCTAAATCCAGCCAAGTAACAGCCCTGACTCACCAGAGAATATGTTATTCCCAGCTTTAAGATTCTTCCTAATTTTTACAGTGGACTAGTTTTAAATTTTACGTTCATTGTTGGTTATTTCAAGATCATTCCATATCAACTACTTCCATAATTACTCAATCAATATGCTGTAATTAGAATAAGATTCCTTATTTCTTCCTACTTTCCTTATTTGTACCTGGAGGTTCTTCCTATTTAAGAAGTCTTATTCTTCAATCAATAATATAGAAGAAATATTACTCCTCTCATTATGGTATCAGAGCAGAAGATCCTGAGTTCGAGTCCCTGCCAAGGAAACATTTCTGAATTTATAAGCCCACAAGTGAGGGGAAGTGTTAGTTGATATAATTAAATTTACCCCAACCCATCAGTTAAGCTTTTGGATTGATCGGTGATTTAACATAATTCAACATTCATCCATAGATTTTACAATTATCTGCGTTGGTTCCCTCTTTCATTAGGGAGGGAGTTATTTCCCCAAGGGGTGGTGCGGTGTTCAAAGGCTTGTGCTTTAAAGGTGTGCTCTCCTTAATGTCTTAGGTTCGAGACTCACTTGTGACATTAATTTGTAGACACCTCCTATGTCTCCATTCCTTCGATGTCTTCTGGTGCCTTGCTTAGGGACGGGCGTAGTTATCCCAGGTATAGTGGAGTGAAGCTTCGATTTTCTGGTTTCCAAAAAAAATTAGGGAAGGAGTTATAATCCACAAAAGTAGACAAAGCAATTGCAGTTTCTTTTTGCACATGATGTTGTTTCTGGAAATATTTGACTGGTTTTTGTATCTTTTTAAGGTTTCCTTCTGGACAACTAAAAGTTTATTTGTAGATTATTCGACGTGGTGAAAAAATCGGACTTCAACATCTTAAGCCAATTAAACCACTGGGTTCTGGAGACACTGGCAGGTAGCAATATAGTATATTGCCTTACCACATGCATTGTTCATGTTTTTTCCATTTTATGTAATATAGACTTTCAACAAGCCTTGTTAATTTTGCGCCTGCTCTGTTAACTTATGCAGTATATTTGCTGCAGTGTTCATCTGGTGGAGCTTCTAGGTACAAGCGAACTTTATGCCTTGAAAGCAATGGAGAAATCAGCACTGTTGAATCGAAACAAGGTCTTATACGAAAACCACAATTTGGTTAGCTAGAGCACTCCCAGATTCTTGCTTAATAAAACTTGTAACTTGTTTGCGATTATAGAGTGGATTGAAAGCAATCAAATTTTCTAAGCATATGCTTCTTGAAGGCACATCGAAATCTCCGTGGAGTCGATGATTTCATCCAGAGAGCTTCATGCATTTCATAAAACTGAGACTTATAACTTTGTTCATATCATATCTACAATATATTAGTATACATTTTCTGAAAATTAGACAGATGATTGCAGATGCTTGAGTAGAATATCTGTTGAATTATATTAAATTATCAATCAACACAAAAGTTTAGGCTCGTGGGTTGGGGTATATTTAATTATATCAACCAACAATATCACACGGTTTTGAAGGAGTGAACCAGCCAGTTACTTCTTCTTATCACCGTGTTTGAAGAGTAATTTTGTGATTAATTGTTTCTCTGAAGGTCCACAGAGTATGCATTGAAAGGCAAATCATTGCGCTTCTGGATCATCCTTTTCTTCCAACACTATATGCTTCATTTGAGGTGCAAACATTTCTTATACCGTATCTGTTGTCCGAATTAATTCTACATGCACATGTTAGAACTAAGCCTGCTCATTTGTTTTCAAATTATTCCTTGTTTAACCACACACATCTTACAAAAGACAACTGCATAGTTACACCTTTACATTTGCTTCTTCTTTCAGACTCCTACACACGTTTGTTTGCTAACCGACTTTTGCTCTGGCGGGGAGTTGTTTGCATTGCTTGATAAGCAGCCAATGAAAATGTTTAAAGAGGACTCTGCAAGGTATCCTTTTTTTATCAACACCAAAATTCCTAAATTTTTTCATGTAGTTAGGAATTGGGATAATAACTTGACTTTACAATATCTGAAAGTGTGACACATTAAGCTATCGGTATGTAGCGAAAGGAATTGTGAAGTGAACATCCAATATGCAGTTCTCGTGATGTAGAAATAGATTAAAAAAAAAGATTAATAATTCAATCAATATTACTCCATTTTCATTCTTTCTTCCTGTTGGAGTCTAAACTAGTTTGTGAATATGATGCAGACCAAATTGATGTGGCCCAACCTTAACAAAAGTTATATTAAAGGATAAATTAGTTAGTTTTTTTTTTTTTTTAATTATTATTTTTTATCGTGGAGACAATTTGTGTTAGCTCAGGTTATTAATATGCTTTCTTCATTCGTCCAAGCTATGTTCACACTCTAAACCTCTATGCCCCATTAATATCTTCAGGTTCTATGCCGCAGAGGTCGTCATTGGCTTGGAGTATCTTCACTGTCTAGGTGATATGATCTTCAGTTTCTTCGATTTCATTTTACATACATACAATATTTCTTTCTATTCTTCTGATGCTTTGAGTGCAGTTATCTGAGAATAAGATCAACTTATAGGATTTTAAGAGTAATTAGAATTATTGTTTCCTTCAAGAACGTTTTGACTTCATTTATAAAGATGATACAGACCATAAAAATCATTAGGAGATTGGACCTAAGATCCCTTTTCCGAATTATCAGTAGTTTGTAGCATTTTGGACAATTTAGAACTCCAATTTTTTTTTTTGGTAAATAGCTTGGGAACAATCTCCATGTTACTTACAAGGGATTAGAAAATAGATTTACTGTAACTGAATATTGGTAAATCTCAGTACTCATCATATGGCAGTATACTGTATGACAAAACTATATTGTTAATTAGGTTTGTTTTCTTACTGTTCATGATTAATGCAGGAATCATTTATCGGGATCTGAAGCCCGAAAATATTCTTCTCCAGAAGGATGGGCATGTTACGCTTGCCGACTTTGACTTATCACTTGTGACTGATTGCAAACCACAGGTGCATCCCAATTTCTTATTCAACCATCTTAAGGCCTTTTCTTATTGACACATATCCAAGGGTTTCCTATTCTTTAAGTTAAGAGCTGGTGTTAATTATATGAAACAAGCCTTAAGCCATGCATCATTCCATGCATAAAAAATAGCCACCTCAAACTGCTCTGGGGCACGCATATCCATATGTTGGGCAGTGAAAGCATAGATGCATAAGATAGGCTGATTGAGTAATTAGGCCTTTTCAAATTGAAGCACTGCAAGAAATATTATTATGTATTAGGGTAACACAAGAGGAATGCATAGTCCCCTGACATGTGGATGCTGGTCCATGAGATGCTTAATCATCCTAAAACGCAACTATGATCGAGTGACATAGTGGTCAAGAATGTCACAAGTAACTAATAGGTGATGGGTTCAATCTATGGTGGCCACCTACCTAGGAAATAATTTCTTACTAGTTTTCTTGACATTCAAATGTTGTAGGATCGGGCTGTATGTTCTGTGAGAATAGTCGAGGTGCGTGTAAGCTAGTCAGGTTACTCACAGATATCAAAAGAAAAAATCATCCTAAAACGCTTCCCCCACCTAATCAAGTACCTGGTATTTTACTCTGTCATAGATGAAAGCATGAAAAACCAAGGTATTTCATGCAATATGCTAGACGACCTTGGAAAATTCTGTTGGCATCACATTTAGATATACTGATTTTCTATTTATGTGGTCTACACTGAAGTAAGCTTCCATTTAAAAAAATGCCATTTCATGCAATATGCTAGACGACCTTGGAAAATTCTGTTGGCATCACATTTAGATATACTCTGTCATAAATGGCATCTACTCTTTGTTGATGCTACTAATTCTAATAGTACTCGTTGAATCGTAGATTATGAAGTACCCATTGCCTCACGGTAGAAGGAGATCTCGAAGTCAACCACCGCCAGTATTTGTTGCAGAGCCGATCACACATTCAAATTCATTTGTTGGAACTGAAGAGTATATTGCTCCTGTATGGTGAATCCCCAGTTATTGTTTTGCATACTTCATACTAATTTTATTTGATTAATTTGTAAAATAAAACATATTTTTGAAGTCACTAAAGCGATGAATAAATTTTACATGCTGTGGAAGTCTAGAAAAACTAGTAAATCAGTACTAGAGACTAGTTAAGTCTGAATAAGTTAGTTTTTGCAATATATGATTTGGATTGGATTTTCCTCAAATTTCAGAGAAAATTATGAAAAAAATACATACTTTCTTGGATTTCTTTTGCTTCAGAGCATGATAGTAGGTTTTAACTTACATCTTCAACCAAGAAAACATATAAGAAGCTGATTTAATCAATTTAGTTGTTATGTCCTGATTGGTACTTTGACTGCAGGAAATTATAACAGGAGAAGGCCACAGCAGCTCTATCGATTGGTGGGCGCTCGGTAAGATGATGGTTGACTGATTGAGATATTTGACTTTTCCTCTTTGCCTCCCTTTCTTATTTTTCTCTTTAAGAAACATTGTGAAGGTGGAACTGCAATGACTCAACCAATTAGAGGAAACTGCTAACGCCATGGATTTATATTATTATTTGCAACAACTAAAGTTGTTTACATCACAAGAAACTGATCATATCACATAAATACATTCTTGTCGATTCCTAGTTCTTTAGGGAAAGCCTTGCAATAAATTTGCTAATGTTTTTGTTAGTTGACTGCCTGTTTCCATATTTATATCATCAAATTCTTTATTCTCTGCTTATTTTACACCCAAAAGATTTGTTGTGATTTTTTCTAATTCAAGAATTCAAAATGGTTGTGTTTCGGATTCAGGTATATTATTGTATGAGATGCTTTATGGCCGGACGCCTTTCAGGGGAAAGAACAGGCAGAAGACTTTTGGTAACATCATGCACAAGGATCTCACCTTTCCAAGCAGCATTCAGGTATAAATAAATGATCTCTCTTGAGATTTTACTTCATGCATTGCTTCAACTTTTGAGTATCATAGTACTTACCTTATAACAATTTTATGAATTACCACTAGAAGATTAGAAAATTTTCAACTTCAGTAAAATCTTACTCTTAAGATTTTTGTTTTTTCAATTTTTGCTATACACAAGGTAGTAAGGATCCTTTTTAGCCTAATAATAGTATTTAGTTTAAGAAAAAGTTCAGTTTTTATTCACATTTGGTGTTCATGTAGTGTATTTTACAGTTGCGTAGCCTAAATTTACAGAACACCATGGCATAAGTTTATAACTTTTTTCTTTGAGAAATAGTTTCTAAATTTTATTTTTAGGAAAGTAGATTTGTCAAAAGAAGCATTTAGTTACTTTGTATGGGGCTTATAAACTTCGCTAGACATGATAGTCTTACTAGCATTGGCTGATTGGTCAAACAATATGTGGGGTTTAACCATCGCATCACCGTTGAGTCATATTAAATCACCGATCAACCTAAAAGCTTAAACTTATAATTATAGGTTGGAGTGAATTTAATTATATCAACCAACACTTCCTTCTTGTGGGCTTGAATTTGAAAATGTCCAACCAGTAGAAAACAATATTAATTTGGAACGAAATGACTTCTATTCTGATATCATGTTGAATCATGTTAAATCATCAATCAACCTAAAGGCTTAAGTTATAAGTTAGGGTGAATTTAATTATATCAACCAACAAACACATATAGGTTATTGGTCTTGTTACTATCAGCCATGGGCGGTTGCCGGTCGGCCATGTAGCATCTACATGCTCGTGGGCGAGCCTAGTCAAACATCCTCAAGTATCATGTTTACAAATCACTCGAGGGCATATTCATTATCTTCTTGTATGGAAGTTTATGACTCCTTGTTAGATCTTCACAACATTTATCATTTCTTGATCTGAACTATGAAAAGGCACTGCTGGAAAATTGGAAATCGATCCATGTTGAATGCATTGAGCTTACATTTTTTGTCATAAGTCATAACTTGATACGGTTCATTAGTTGGAGGTTAGTTAGGGTAGTTAGTTGGTTGGCTCTTAAAGGACTATATAAGTGCAATACTACCCATTAATTAATACAACTTACATCTTTGAAGAATTGACTCAATAGATTGAAAGGGGGACCTTGTGATAGAACTAGACTCTATCAATTGTGTTTTTTAATTCTCCAAAAACAACTATTGATTCACATACTATTCCAGGTAAGTCTAGCAGCAAGGCAGTTGATCAATGCATTGCTACAAAGAGACCCCGCTCGACGTGTAGGATCAAGTACAGGTGCAAATGAAATCAAACAGCACCCCTTTTTCCAATCAATCAACTGGCCGCTGATCCGGTGTATGGTATGACGAATGCTCTCTACTTTTGAAGCTTATATTAACTGTAAAGAACACCTATGGACAATCTTAAGAAAGCTTACCGAACTTACCTGTTAACGATCTTTCGAAGAACAGAACCGTGTTTAACTCTTTATCGACCCTTAACATAACAACTTTGTCATGTTCTAAAAATCTGCTTTGTTCTTTTGGTATGAAGGTTCCACCACCATTAGAATCACCTCTTCACCTTACTGGGGATGATGAAACAGCGAAGAACGTAAACTGGGAAACCGATGGGGTGCTTAATAAAATGGATATGGATTTTTTCTGAAGGTTCTCGCCAGAGTAAACTCGAACACGCGTTAAACTGGTTAGCTTTTTTCTCCCTGTTAATAGTTGTTAACTATCTTTATGCAATGCTGGTTAGGCTTGTATTGGTCGAAGTTTGTCGCCATTGTTCATAGTCGGTAAGTCCCGGTTTGTTACCGACATACATGATCACCCCGATAATTGCTGTTTATTAGTGTGAGGCTACTACCTTCATTGTAATTAAATTTTTGGTGACACCAGGATTGGACGACAGGCGATCTGTATTCGATAGTCATAATCGTTCTACTGTAAGTCTCTGTATGTATGTATGACTGTCTATATAACAAGGAACAGATAATAAAAATTTCATTGATAATTAGTGGTACTTGTTTGTGTTTATCAAAATATGATTTGATTTGAATGAGCAAGATTTATCAAGACAAACCCATTGTCATCTCATATGATGGAAGAATCGTAGAAAGCCTGTTTCTGATAAGTGACACTCAAAACATAGTCTGAATATTTTTTCAACAGAACATGTTCTTGTAAACTTCTTGTTGTTGCCTTCTTTTAGCAATTTGAATCAAATGTTCAATCAAATGTCATTTCATTCCAGGTTTGTTGGATGTTTGTGAGAAATCAGCTCTAAGAATGAAAAGAGGTGTCTTTTTGGTTTCTTTTATGACATTTGTTATTAGGAATCTCATGGTATTGTGACCACTTTGTAATATAACTGTCAAATTAAGAAACAAAGATTGAATATAAAAATAGAAAGAAACCATATTAACATAAAAAGTAAAAAAATCTTCTTTGGGTTTTCTTAATTTTCAATTTTGTACCAAATGTCTTAAATGTTGAAAGTTTATCCTTTATGTGTTTAAGGAGTTATTTTGAGTAGTTAGAAATTGAGAGTTGCAACCAAAAACTCATTCAGATGTGATTTTTAGAGACAATAACTTGTTTAGATGTGAATTTGAAACGAGTAGTTATTTTGAATAGTTAAAAAAGAATGATTAAAAATGTGATTAAAAATGAATTATTTTGTGTAGGTAAAAATGAATTATTATAAATGAGTGATTAAAAACGAAGAATTATTTTAAATAATTTGAAATAAATGAGTGGTTAGAAATGAGAATTTATTTTTAGTAATAAAAATGAGGAGTTATTTTGAATAGTTATAATAGCTTGTTTGAATCTGATTTTTTAGAAGTAAATAGTTAATTCAACAAATAAACACCCCCTAATTTAAATTTTGTTATTTAAAAAAAATGACATGACAAAGAAATATTAATTATTAGGGGAAAATTTGCAAAATATTAAGGGTAAAATTGAAAAGTGGATTTTGCATGTATAATAAAAAAGATAAAGTATTTCTATCTATAATATAAAATCAAAACTAATTCATTTGTGGCATGAAATCCAAATTAAGTTCTATCACTAGTTGAGTTCCATCACTGATAAAATTTAACCAGTCATGGATTCATTCTATCATTGATATAAATAAATGTGCTATAGATGAATTATTTTAGAAATTATGTTGCAAATATAATATAAAAAATAGAATGTGCTGGTGTATATAAAAAATTGGGATGAAAATTTAGACACGTCTATGTTTATATATATATAAAAGATAGTTGATGCATCAAGGCAACCACAATGAAAAGGAAACGTATCTCTAAAAATATTATTTTATTTTTACAAGAAATGTAACAAATTTGCTTAGCTAAGTTATTGTAGGGATTGAAAAACACCAAGTTAATTTATTATTTTAGTCTTTTTTTAAAATGAATTTTAATACGCTGCACTATCTTTCTTAATTCAAATTATGCTTATAATTAATTAGCATCATCCACAATGTGTTAACGTAAATATTCATTAGTAAATTTAGTGAACATTGCATCATGTCAACTCAACTAAAATTAATAAAAATCAACCAATAAGAAATAACCAACATCATACATCCACTTGAATTTGCTTTCATTCTATTGTATTTGAATACTTTTATTGAATTCTTTTTAATAGTTTCATCATTTATGTATAAGAAAAAAGTTTTAACAAAATATTATATTCACTTTATTTTTTTTTAAAAATAATAATAAAAAAAAAAAAAAATTAAAAGGCACTTTTTTTTTTTTGAAAGATTTAAAAGGCACTTTATAAGTATAATCTTTTTATATAATGAAATTAATAGATATTTAAAAAAATAATAATAATGTCAACAGACAGGTGTAGTTTTTAATGAAAGCTGTCAAAGGGGATTTAACTAGAAAATGTTCATGAATTAACAATAACTTGGAATTTCTTTAAAAAATAACTTAAAATTTTAAAGAACAATAAATGAAATTAGAATGATATATCTAACTTTTAAAAAATAATTAAAAAACAAAAAACAAAAAAACAAACTGAGTTCGGCGTTCATCATTGTCATTAATTTTGTAAGCATATCATCATTGTCATTAATTTTGTAAGCATATCATCATTGTCATTAATTTTGTAAGCATACTTTAATCTAAACCGAGTTTTAAAGCACATTTGCTAAAATTAAATTGGGCAACTTTTAAGAGAGCTGACTTTTATTGGCCTTTTTAGTAATTGAGTTCATGCATTGACATTTAAAGCAAATTTTATAGTTAAAGCCTTCATAATTTTATAAGTCTTTTATTAAAGTTTACAATAAAACATTACTCTTTTATTTTAGGAAAATATATTTTATTAGTTTCTTTTTATAAACTTTAAAAGTATTTTCTTCTTCTTATTATTATTATTTAATATTTCCTATAAAAATTAATTTCAAACTAATATAGATTAATTTCTGATTTATTGAACATGCTGGATTTAAAATAAAACAAATCTGATTTCAAAATAAATAAATAAATAAAACAAATCTAATTTTTGAGGATTAAAATTATATATTAACCTAAATTAACCATTAATATATGTACACGAATGTTTGGCCAAGAGATAAAAAACTCAAAATGTTGTTTCAAAAAAAAAATAAAAAATAAAAAACTCAAAATGTTGTAAAATAAAAAACATTGATAGAAAATTAATTTCAAGTATATACTATAAATTTGAAACAATAATATTTGATACACCTATATTTTGAAGTCCCACATGTGATTTTGAGTCACATTTTATTTTTCATTAATTTAATTTTTGTATATTTTTTGGATTAGAGAACAACTAAATGTATCTTATATGGATTAACTTTAAAACTTCAAAATATAAGCGAAGTCATTACCTACACTATTTTATGTGGATAACAATGTATCACATAAATAATACAATTATATTAAAAAAATAATGATTTGAATGATGAAAGATAAATCGTCAAGCAGTATACCGATAACCAAGAGCTCACGGCTTCAAATGTCTCAAAAAAACAAAGGATAAATGAAAATTTGAGATGTGATACATTAGTGTTATTATCTTAATCAAGAGAACAAAAATTAAATCATGAATGCATTAATTTCTTTTTCTTTTTTTTTTTTTTTTTGAAATACATGAATGCATTAATTTGCAATCATCCGTTCATTCCAATCATTTCACAAATTTGTATACCTTAATGACAACAAACATTCCAAATTCAAAGCATCAATAACACTAATTAAACAACTAGCTCGAGAAAAAATTTCCAAACAAAATTGAATCGCAAGAAACAATTTCCTCGATTTCCTCAGAAAAGAAAATGGCTGTATTTACAGAAAATTCAGAGATTCCAAAGTTCAGAAAAGGAACATTTCTACACAAAGTAGGTGGAAATCCAATAACAATTTTCCAATTTCCAAAGCAATCGAAAATAGAATCCAAAACGAAATCGAAATCGAAATCGAAAATCACTGCAAGAAATAGTAGAGGCAAGAAGGATTATCTGGAACAACGAAGCTAAAGAGCTTCTTCTCATGGCGAGGATATTTCTCGATGTTGAAGACGCATCTACAGAGCGGGCAAGTAAATCGATTCTTCTCTAACCACTTGTCGATGCAATCCAAATGAAAAACGTGACAACAATTCGTCAATTCGCACACGGAATCTTCTCTAACGAATTCCGTCAAACAGATCGAACACATCTCCTCCTCCTTCTCCGCCGCCGTATCGTTCCTCCGTAACTCTCCGAATTTCATCACCAGCAGATCTCCGCCGTCAATTTCCGGTAGAGATTTGAGGCGGAAAACAGTAGCGACGGCAAGAATCGCGTCCTTGAGACGAAGGAGCGGGATCCAGAGGAAATTGTGGAAGAGAATGAGGGCGAATCGCGTACGCGAATCGAGAAAAACAAAACCTAACATGGCGGCGGTGCTGTGATTGAATGATTGGTTAAGATCGAAAGGTTTGTTTATGTAGGGATTTGAAGGAGGATTAAGTCCTCGATTTCGCCATTAAATTATTGGACACTCAGTTTTTGTTTGGAGAAATTGAAGAAAAAGAAGAAGAAGAAGAAGAAGTACTGAGATTCATTGATTGCTCTGCTCTGCTCTGCTTATGGGAACCTCCAATATTTTCAATTTCTCAATAATTTTTTCAGCCTTTAACTATATTTTTCACCTAATGTGTGCAAAAATAATACTAATAATTAAAAAAATATATATTATATCGTATCATCTACAATAAATTCACTTATTATTATTTTTTAATTCTAATAATATTTGGGAAGGTGGATTGGAATCACTAACATCTCAATTACGACCTTGAGTTGAAATGGATTAACACCAAACAACATAATTTACTCTATTCGGTTATATTATATCATATCATCTTAGTTACACTCTTTCTTCCTTATTTATTATTATTTTTTAATTATCCATGTCACTCCCAACGCGAATGATACCACTCTCAAATGTTTTATTTTCTTTTTAATTCAACTTGGTAAAGGATTAGAACTTGGGATATCTTAAACGGGTACTTTTAGGAGTATGCCAAATTGGAAAAATATTTACAATACTAGTAAAATTTTTTTAGCAATTATAGTCCTACCGTATAATAATTATACGGTATAATTAATATATAATATTGTATTAATATATAATATTGTACTACTAACATATAATATTGTATTAATAATACATAATAATATATTAATAATACAAAATACTGTATCAATATCTAAGTAATATTGTATGATAAATATTAGTAATATTGTATATTTCACTAAATTTGTAAATATTTTTAAATTTGACTAAATTTATATCATTTTGTTAATCTAGACCGTCTAATTTAGTCATTGAGATACCTTATACACGCCTCTTGTTGGCTTCAGATGTCAAATTTCTTTTAGCATAAATGTCAATTTTAAATTGTACTTTCATTCCCTATAATAATTATTTTTTGTTGTTAATTTTCTTAACAAATTTTTAATTATGTTTATATTATATTCTTTTTTGTATTAAAATTATTTTTATTGTTGAGACAATTTTTTTTTAAATATAATAATTTCAAATTATTTATATAAATTTTAAGCTTTAATGATACTATAAGATTAAAATTAGCAATTTAAAAATATAAATACTAAAATAAACAAACTCTAAAGTATGATCAAAATAATATTAAATTTTTTCATATAACAAAAATATATGTGGAGTTACAAGGTTTGAACTTTGAATATAAAAAAAGCTTAGAAGTGGACATAAAAAAGGGATCTAAATGTGTGTGTTTTTTAGTACAACCTTTAAAGTGGTTTGGTATGTCGACATTATGAAGAAATAATTGAAATAATGAGGCCAAAAGTTTTGAATATAAGTTATTTATTTATTAAAAAAAAGATATATAAGCTTTTAAAATATTACGTTAAGCTCATTAATTTGATTTTTTTTAAAAAAAAATTAAGTTTGTTTTTTTTATTTAATTTTTTTTCAAGAAAACGTCTGAGCTCTAGTTAAATTCTAAAAATGAAAATACATTTTTGAAAACACGTTTTGTAGTTTCTAAGATATGATTTCGATATTTAAAAATGCATGCAAGAAAGTAGATAACAAAATAATGACGAAACATTATCAAAAAAAAAAAAAATGATGAAACACATAGATAAATGTTTGCTTTTGCCAATGAAAGAAATAACATAATATAAATATTGTTTTTCCATACCCAAAAGGTAATAAGTTTAAATCCAAATTGTTGTTGAACTAAAAAATATGTATTTTTATTAAAAAAAAATTAATTGGTTTATCAAACATGTTTTTTATTTTTGAAAATAAAAATCATAAATATTTCCACTCATGAGATTCTTTTATTTCGTTATTTATTTTTACTTATATTTAGAAAAATCAAGCCAAGTTTTAGAAAACTAAAAACTTGAGTTTTGACGTTGTTTTTTTTTTTTTTTTTTTCAAGATTTAGCTAAAAACTTAAAATGGTTTGTTAAAAAAAAAAAAAAAAAAAAAATCTATTACAAAGATATGAAAAAAAATCATAAAATCAAATAATTATCTAAGGAATCTTCATCTTACAAGTGTCACTTTGGCCGAGTGGTTAAGGTGTGTGCCTGCTAAGTACATGGGGTTTCCCCGTGAGAGTTTGAATCTCTCAGGTGACGATATTAATTTTTAGAATAAAAAAAATTTTAATTAACCATGTACACATTAAACTTATTGTTTTTTTAAGCACACAATGTTTAGAGGTGAAAAATTCAAATTCATGATCTCACGTTCACAGACACTGCTATTAAAAATAAAAAAGCCAACCAATTGAATGAACAAATGTTTTTTTTAACAAGATTTTTTTAGAAACAATCGTCTCTTCTTAATTTGTCTTAAAAGATATTGTATGGTTCTTATCTCTATTTAAAGGTGTGCCCTCCCTTTTAACCAACCAAATTTGAAAAATCCAAAACCAGACATTTTACCTACCATATAATATATGGTTTCAAAATGTTAGGTTCTTGTTAAAATATTTTAAGAATACTTAATAAAATTTAAGAACCAAAATAAGATTTTAAACATTGTTTAAAACTATTATGTTGTTTTACATCTCAATAAATTTGGTTGTCAATAATCTTTGTTGTGCTTAAATTTTATTGAACCTTTTTTACTAAAATGGCAAACCTATTGATAATGAGTTCATATTCAACATATTATAGCAATTATATAGACATAAGTTTGGACCACCCAAAAAGATATTAGCTACTTTTGACTTTTGAGTTAAATGAGAAACTTCTTTCATTTTCTAATTGTAAGATAAGTTAATCTCAAATGAACTTATCATTCTATAAGTCACACCAATAGACTTATAGGTTTTGTCTTTTATGACCCTTCATGGAGATACATTAGGTTTTGTCAACATTTAGACTTCGAACCCTTAACCAATCGGTTACAATATGATATATAAAGTTGTTGGAGTACTACTCCTTTTGACAAAGAATATTAAAAATTTGATGTGTATAATAACGAGATGAAGTGTCAGAGATCCTCACCTTGTCTCATATTGGAAAGGTGAGGAGTCCACACTCTTTTTATTTGAAATGTATATACCTCTCACTATTAAGTAATTTTGATTAGAAATCTCATATTATTTAATATGATATCAAATTTATTAAACTCAAGTAGATATTTGATCCGACTATTACTTTAAATTCTTAAATAATAAGAGTAACTCATACATCTTATAAATCGTTGAACAAATTTAGACCATTCATTAGGATTATGTTTTAAAATTGTTAATGTATTATTTTCAATCGGATATAAGTCTTCTTTAAACTGAAATATTAATGTAATATTAGAGAGAAACGTTAGAATCAACGGATTATAGCAGCCTTTTATTATTTAATTGAAATGAAGCAACCTTTTATTACTGAATGATGAATGATTTTTCATCGTTCTTGTCTTTCCCTATTATTCTCTACTTTTTTTATATGATAAAATAAATCAGGCAATAATTTTTTTCCTACTTTGGAAGGATTTTGGTAAAAAAAAAGAGAAGAAAAGAAAAAGTTAGGTGACTTTGAGTAGATCTCTTAGGAAAGATAGGTGCTGTTACGAAATAAGAATATATAATAATATCAAATGTTAAAGGTAACAAACCTTAGATAATATTTTAACGATATTTATTTTTAATGGACAATAGTCTGTTGGTCAAGTTATTGTTTAGTACAAATTTTATCATGGTTGGTTCTGGGAAATTAAATAACTAGACAATATTAACATATGAATATGTTCTTGGCCAGTGAGTCATGTTATCTAGTTTTTTTAATTAGAATTTTGAATGTTCCCTTCAGACAACATATGCATTTAAATGTGATAATAAAGAAGCCTAAAACTTCAGTATTCTGGACCTCTGTTCTGGATTATACCCTCCTTGGCAAAAATTGAAAGAATATGTTTTATACTTGTTAGGGACATCGATCTTTGATGAATCTTCACATTAATATGATATCATCTATTTGAGACATAAAATCTCATCACCCAAAAGATCTCATACTAATGAATATGTTATCCTTTACTAATAAATTCATAAATTTCCTCTTATCTAACCGACATGGAAGCATGGTCGAATTCCCAACAATACTGTAATTTCCCTTTTCGCCCGGGCATCATATGTTTCTTAAAGTAATTTTAATTGCATAATTCTCAGACTTTTTGTGGAAGCCTATTTTGTAAAAAAAATTTATGCAACTTTAGAGTGGTGGAAAGATCTTTAAATGATATTTTAGCCTTCTAGGCCTCAATTACTAGACTCTTTTTTTTTTCTTTTTTTTTTTAATTATCTTGTAAGAGTTATTTAACTACATTGAAACTCCTTTTTAGAGGAGGGTGTCCAGTTTGTTTGATTTTGATTTTGATTTTGATTTTTTTTGTGTGTGTGTTACTATTTTCATTCTTTTCTCAATCAATGTAGATTCATTTCAATAAAGCTACACATACTATGCAAGTTTAATGCATGAACAAACACACACACACACACACACACACATATATATATCATATTATCACTCAAAGAAGCAATTATTTAGCACAAAGATCCTTAACATGTATACAGTAAATGTAAAATACAAACAAATTCAAGGATAAATGAGAGCCAACATTAGCATGATTATTTGTGATTTCCCCTTATCTTACTTTGATATGATGCCACCAATTACAGCTGCTACTATTGCTGTAGGGTCCCCTAAAATAGCAGCGATAATGGCACGAGCTGCAGTACCGACCATCTGACCGCACTTCTTGGCCGTTTTACTCGACCCCGTACAGGTTTGCAGTGACGATCCCTTGAGGCTTGGAATGGTAGTGTGCATTTGCCTAACTTTATTCTTGTCCACATTGAAATATATGGCTTCCCAACTCTCCACAAGCATCTCCTTCACACATGACAAATGAAGGTTATAGCTCTTGCACCGCGAACGATAAGACCAACCGAGTCCCTTTCCGCCGCAGCTGTGACACGAGCTCGAGAGCTTGTGACACAGATAGAGATTGTGTTTACCATCATCAAGGACTTGTGGTAGCTTTGCACAACAAGGGTGGAGATCAAAATCACAACGATCGCAGTGGTACACGAATCCGTGAACATAAGTTCGACACGCATCGCATACTCGCTTTCCTTTGCCCGGGGGATGGTAGTGTAACATAAACTCGCATTTTTCATAGAACGGGTGGGTGATTTTGGGGGCACCAACAGCACAAACCTTGTGCAAGTTGAAGCTACATTGTTGGCATTTGTATTTGTAGCCAATGCCTGCTTCTTTGCACCCGTCGCAGTTGTAGGGGATCTCGGTGTACTCGAGCCGCAACGTGTGTCGCGGGTGGATTGGGTGAGTTAGTTCTTTCTCAATCTTCATCATTTTTGTTCTTTTGTTGTTCCACACTTAAAAGGAGAGATTGTACTTATAAAGAAGTGAATTGGGGAATTACATATCTTGATTTGGCTTGTTATGTTATTCCTTGTTGGTAGATGCTTTGCTTAGCCTTTATGATCAAATAGTATCTTTTTCAGTTGACATAAAAAGTATTTTTTGGGGATTCAATAAAGCTATGTAAAGAATCAGATGCCATTAAAGTATCTTATAGTATATATACATACATATATTCAACACTATAAATATGATGTATAGTTTCAGTCAACTCTTCCAACTGGCCAAGCAACTCTAAAGTGTCACGAGAATAATTAGGATGATGTTAAAATTATAGTGACACTTGGAAATTTAACCTCCTATCATTTTTCTTGACAACCAAATACAGTAGAATCTGATTATCTTATATGAACAATGATGTGAGTATACATAATTGTTGGAAAAACCTTCCACTCATTATTACTGCATGAAAAAATATAAATGAGAAATTTAAAAGAAGTAATAAAACGAAAAACAAAAGAATTTTATGTGGAAAAACTCCAAAATTAGAAAAAAGAACTATAAACAGAAAGAACGTGCACCATGTGAAAAATTGTTTCAATTGCACAAAATTCTCTATTTGATTCCAATTTCGAAAACACTTTCTTCAAAGTTGACATCATCCGCATTCTTTGTCTCGCCCTCTTATAAGAGATTATAAGGAAGTAACCTAGAGTTAGTACATCTAACTCAAAATATTCTTATCTGGAATGATTTGAAACCAAAGTTAGATGTTGTTTTCCAAGTATTTGTATCACATTGCTTTCTTGCAACTTTTTTATGTGAGACAATTATCTTTTAATATTTTGTTAAATACTTAATAATAAGGTGACTCGAACATTCACGGAAGACTTGTAGTTCACTAGGTTTACTGTTGTTGATAGGAATGACATGAAAGGGAAAAGGGACTATTGCTGGTCTCTCCCTTAATATGGAAGGCAAATAAAGGCAGCAAATGTTCCACAGTTTTAGTTCATTGTTTCAGGGAAGGTTGAACTTTCTATTGATATTGACACAATATTCAAGTGAGATTTAATAATTTAGTTAATTAAGAGAATCAAAGAATAAAAGAAAAAAAAGGATAAAAAGTAAAATAAAACTTTATGAAATAAATAGGAAGCTTTTGATAGTAAACAAAGAATGTCATAAAGTTTATCAAATTAGATAATTTATTCAAAGGGAAAAATGCATTTTTAGTCTTTAGATTTGAAATTCTACTTTCAATTCAGTGCTTACGTTTCAAAATTAAATATTTTTATCTCTAACATTTCAATAATATTTTATTTTAGTGTGTAAAATAAAAAAATTGTTAGCTACATAAACTAATGCTGACTAAAATTATAATTAGATTAATTTTATATTTCAATATATTGAAAAAATGATTATTTTAATTTTCGGGTGAATTTAATTTTAAAAAAATAAATAAATATCAACTTAAAATAAAAAGCACACCAAGATTAAAAATGAGAGTGATTGAAATGTCTTCGACATAGGTTTTGTGGTCCCTCTTTCAATTTGTACTAAAAACAACATATGTAATGTGGATAATAATGTATAAACATATTCTTTTACAAGTTTCATATTTTTACTATATGAATGAGTTTAGTATATATGATTTCGCGTAATTAATTTAGGATTTATTCTTTATGGTCGTTTGGTTTTTTTTTTTTTTTTTAATTCAACTATATAAAGAGTATTACTGTTCTCGAATGAATGATAGCTAAATATTGATTTTCATGATCGAACTCGAACAAAATTACCACTCAATAATAAAGCTAACACGACAGCAACAATATCAGTTTCATGGGGTTGTTTTAAACCTAAATAAAAGTTAATATTTTGTTGTTTTTTTTTTTTCAAATGATATCTTATTTTTAGAAGTTGGACACAAATGTAAAATTTAGAGAAAGTGGATACTTTTGTGCAAAAATCAATTGGGAAATAAAATTGGTATGAAATAAAATTGAAATGAAGAACGGAAGTGGGTGGCAGCGATCGGAACCCTAGAAAGATCCGGCGAAGGGATTAGTCCACCGTCACTGCCACTGGTACGCTCCGCCCCTCCGACCAATCGTGTTAGCTTTTTCTTTACGAATTAACTATTTGAATTCAGTTTCCTTCTTCCCATTTCCCCCATTTTGTTTCAGTTTCTTCTCCACTTTCTGTACCTTCTGGTTTTGCGGATTTCACTTTCTTTTCAGATAGAAAAATCTTACAACTCTCAATTGATTATACATTTCTCCAATTTGTATGAATCGAGAAAGTTTTCGTTACTTTGTATTTTCTGTATATTCGAGAAAATCGAAGATCCACCATTTCTGTAATAAGGATCGTGAGGTAGATAGAACTTAGAAGTGCTTTGGGAAAACCTCTCGCGATCTGAAACGAATGCGGTCTGAGAATTCTGCTTTCTATCATGCAGTTCAGGGCGATTGTGGTCAATCTGGGGGAATATATTTTGGGCGGATGCAACTTCTAGAATGAATTATACTTACTTTTGTGATACCATTGTATTAGATTGCGGTATACATGGTCTCGGCTGGATTAGGGAATTTTTTTGGACCGACCCAAATTTTTCGGTTTGGTCAATTGGTCAACCTGTCTAACTATATCGGTCCAACCTTAAATATTGGAGCAACTTAATTTATATATTTTAGGATTAGGTTGAGTTTAGTTGAGAGTTGAGTTATTGGGTTGTGTTTATCCTCATAAATATGTAAAAAAAAAATGCATGATAGTTGAGAACTTTCTCAAACACAGGCTGCTTATTTAGTTCGGGCATCCTCCCCTAACAATGTGCCAGTTCCAATGGAGTTCTTTTGGTATACGAGTTCCTCTTTCCGGATGTATATTGATTCATGAGATAATCCTTCGAATGTGTAAGGTTAACCTTTTTAGTATTTAAGTTGGATGTTCAACTTCCTAAGAGTTTGAGTTTTGTATTTACAATATTTTCTCAATGTATAAAAGACTTAGAACATGACTCAAAACTTTGTAACACTTTCATCTTATAAATGAAAATATTTTTGTTTCCTATAAAAAAAACTAATATGCTTAAAACTTATCTTGTTAATTAATCTTACAAATATATATAATATTATTCTTAGTTCGGGTTGGGTTGAGGCAAGCCAAAAATTAGTTAATCTGAGAACCAACTCAACCTAAACAAAAATCATAAAATTGTAACTCAACTTCTTACGGTTTGGACTGAGTAGTCCGAATTGTTCGGGTTGTTCGTTTTTGACGCTCATAATATTAGATACAACATATAGAACAAACTAGTGAAGGGTGCTTCTTCTTGCCTTTACATGGTTTATTCTTCAAGGTCAGCCAGTATTGTTTGGACGTGCTTTAGTTCTTAATGAGTCTGAATTAGAGATGTCCATTTTCCCCGACCGACCCCGGCCCCGCGGGGACCCGCCCCGAACGGGGCGGGGAATCCCCGGTTAGGCGGGGAACGGGGCCGGGGACGGGGGAAAAAAATTCCCCGTGGGCTAATCG
>JBBMKA010037936.1:0-22498 GCA_037833695.1 Sechiopsis laciniata | reverse complement strand
ATATTTCTATGCTCAAAGTTTTCTGTATCTCATGCATTATATTATACCATCTCTCAAATAATTTGAACACTTTCAAATTATAAACACTCATAGAATCAATCTATATTGTTCTTGTGAGCTAGTAAGAGGACCTAATGAAGCTACAAGTTGTAAGTTACAAGACATGAGATTATATTAATCCAACTCTTTTGATCAATCCTCTAATCTTATTCGATACCTACATGACATTCTACTAAAGACCTATAGTTGAACTCTTAAGCACTGTAGGACAATTTATGTCCACTGATATAATCAATAATGTGCAAGTTAATTGACTAATGTGTAGCAGATTCGTGTTCTCAGAATCACTCAGATCTCGCACAAGTATACGTGGTCTACATCAAGTGATAAGTAAATTTATATCGTTCTCCACAGGGACTACGGTTTTTACCAATGATTTCAGTCTAGAATTGAGTGCGAAAATTAGACAGTTGGATTGTGATTGGATTGTTTTTGTGTGTGAACACGGTAAAGTAAAATGCGTAAAATATGTAATGGATAGGGTGAAAATGTTGGAATAAACTTAAATATAATTTAACGTATTTGAAATAATTATTAATTGAGGAAATTAGTGGGTAGACAATTAAGGAATTAATGGGTTGTCAATTTAAGATCCTTAATTTAGGAATTAGTGGGAAGCATTTTTTGTAAGAACTTGAAGACCAAGTTTGTAATAGGCTATAAATAGAATGTTCCCTCATTGTTAATTGTAGAGAAAATTGTAGAGCGAAAGAGAGTGAAGAGAGGAAAAGTTGTATAGAGAGTTGTAAAGAAAGTAATGGAGAAATAAATGAAAGTGTTTTTAGAGAAATTGTTGTGTGCATTGTCTCTCCAATCTCAAAGCGAAAAGCTTGTACCATTGTTAATTGTGTTTATTTGTTTTGTTATTTGCATCTAGATTCTACAGAAAAAACGCAACTAAGGTACTCATGGAATGCTTTTCACTATGATGTAGGAAAATTATGCGGTGAGGAGTAACTATCATACTGTGCTCAACAAACATCGGCTTCTGCCTTCATTCACAATAAATCCAACTTCCGTTGCGATTTAAAGTATAGTTTCCTGGCGGTTCGTATGCAGTAGTTAAGCATTTATTCCTAAACTCCTTTTTTAAAAGAATAAAAGACTTTATACTAACTTGTTGAACATGCAAATTAGCCTTAGATCATATTTTATTTCGATTCAATGACCTATTAGTTAGTGTCGATAATAGTCGACACTTACCATTAAATTAATTCCTAACTTAACATGCTTTAGTTATTTTCCCCTAGTTCTCCATTTCATAGACGTAACTCATCCATTTTTTCTTTAGCGTTGTCTTATCTAAATTAGTTCATTATGCAAGAAAGAACACAACAGATGACATGGAAAACATGTTGAATGTATTAATAATTGTATAATGCATTTTTGAAACAAACAAACTAAGACAATAAAACTACTATATGAAATGAAAAATAGAAATTGATAAAAAAAAAAAAAAAAATTCGATCTGTGTGTCTCCCTTCTATATCTGGTTGTCTTGGTCTTCTTTTATAGGTTTCTCGAACGGTTTGAAAACTTTTCATGTTGAATGACAGCTGATTTATCGCAACAGATTTCCTTTGATTGATTTCGACAATTACGTCTTGCTGATTAAGGTATGAATTCCATGATTATCGCAGTTTGTCTCTCCAGCGATCTGATAGTTGGCAATCGTTCTACATCTGATTATTTCCTTATTCGATTATTGAGGCATTGGCATCTGATCCACTCTGCTATTTCTGCATAAATGTTTCCATATCTACTTTGCATTACTCTTCCCATTTTTTCCAATATTCGACTTCGCATATACTCTGCTTGGCTTCTCAGCATTCACTTCTTCATTCTTCATTCTGCATTCATGACTTCAATTCTGCATCACAATATTATTTTAGCAAAAATGATCAATTAGTGCGCGACTATCCTTTGTTAAACATTTAGAGTGAAAACTAAATATTTTCCGCATTATAATTCGTATTCCTTCACTTATCCCTCTTATGCGTAAGCATTAGTCTTTCCACCTTTTTATTTATTATATTCACATTTTTTGCATTAAGTTTCCGCAATAAAGTAAAACAATGATTCTAAAGTATCCTATACATTGACTCTATTTTAGAGTCATCATTAATCCTTCACAAGTTGTTCGTAGATACAACTTGATCCAAAGTCTGATCTACCCATGTATTGCTTCTTCTCCTTAAGTACCCACTGATTTTCAATGAACAAGTAGTTTATGGTCCAACCAATAAATATGAGTTCTCTCGAACCAATGAGAGGATAGTACCCTTTGTTTAAAATCTAGAGCTAGCTAGTAAAGGGACACTCATCTACTTTCATAAAATGGAAATGAGTGAATTCTATATTGTGAAATCTACTTTTCTAGCTATTTTGCTACGACAATCCTCAACGATGTAGGTTTATTGAGTGAGTGTTGTTTGGCTACTCAAACCTATCCTCGTTAACGGAAAATTTCACCATGGGTGTTTATACATTCTCTGCAAGTCAATTTGATCGATTGAAATTGGCTAAATAAGGGTAGTCGTCGATTTTCAAGTATATGCCGGTCGATGTTAATTAAAAAAATATTTAACCAAAAATTTATTGGTTAAATTGATCGATTAAGTCGATCAATTCGACCGGTTAGAAAAAATATTATATGTATATATATATATCAATATTTTTTTAATAGAATTAATTAGATTTCTTATTAAATTATTACAAAATTTACTTAAATTTAAATGTGTTTCCAAAGATTATTGGTTATGTTCAATTTTTTTAAAAAATAATTAAAAATTTCATTAAAAAAATTGTATGATAAGTATGCTTTTTAATAGAAGATGTAAAAAAATAAATGAATTAAGCAACTTAACCAACTGAATCGACTGACTTAACTGATAGGCTGGTTGCAGTGTCGATTTTTGCCTATGAACACTTCTAGTTTTCACATACAAAGATTTTGCTCACTTAGGATTAAGATCATGTCCGCATATGACCGTCCCAGTGAAGTAAAATCCATATATTACAATAGAGTTACATAGTTGGATCTTTGACTTTGTGGTCCAGTCTTATGCAAGACTTCTTTTGCAAGGATATCCCCACTACATATCTTCACATGATTGACTACAAGTCATTTGCTTCCCAAGCTCAACAGATCGTATCAACAGTGTCACATGATAAAACATTCAACCTCTGCTTATTCACTGTAGACTATTTAGGTTGTTAACTTGAATAAGATCCACTCGCATGTCTTTACATACTGTTCTAGTTCTCATTTAACAACCTTGGATTTTTTCCAGGCACGGATACAAAATAAATAATAATTGAATAAATAAAAGTCAACTTATTTATTATTCATCAACACTGAATTTAACTCTATTTGTGTACAAAACTACAAGTTTTAGGATATTGTCTCTAACACACCCTGGCAATTATGATAAAATTGTTCTTGTTGATCCACTAGACATCATTACCCACCAAATTTCTTACAAGATTATCATTATAACTTATTGCTTAATAGTAAGTGTTTTGTTGGTGCTACCTTGCGTTATTCTATTCAAAATTACCTTTCATATGGTACATTCTTAACTAAGTATTATAATTATATCCTCAATGTTTCAATTGTGTTTGAACCTTCTTACTTTCACCAAGCTGTTAATATTACTCAATGGCATCGAGTAATGAATATTGAGATTGGAGCCATAGAACAAACTAAAACTTGGAATCTTGTTCCCTTATCCAAAAGACATTATGCTGTTAGATGCAAGTGGCTCTACCAAGTAAAATATCATGTTGATCGTACTGTCGATATAAATATAAAGCTCATTTGGTGGCTAAAGGGTATAACCAACCAGAGGGTATGATTACTTTGATACTTTTTATTCGGTGGCTACATCACTGAAATGGAATATATAGCTCAGTTAGACGTTAACATCACTTTTAAAAATGGAGACTTCTTTGAAATGGAATATATGAGACTCCCTATGGGATATTACAAATCTGAGGCTTCTTCTAGTACAATACCTATTATGCAGCAAGTTAAATAAGTCTACATGCGATTTGAAACAAGTCTCTAGATAATGTTTTTCTAAGTTTTCCATTGCGTAGCTTTCAAAGGGATTCAATCAATCTCATGCCAACTATTCTTTATTCACCAAAGGAAAACATGATTTTTTTTATCGTTATCCTGGTGTTTGTTGATGACATATTGGTGGTCGGGCCTTCACCTAAAGACGTTGATAATGTAAAAGACATGTTGTATTCTCATTTTTAGTTGAGAGATTTGGGCAAAACCAATTATTTTCAAGGATTGAATTTATCTCAATCCTTTAAGGGAATTTTGAGTCTCAACGTAAGTATTTCCTTTAGATACTTAGAGATTACGATTTTTTGTATTTAAATCTGTTTCACAACCAATGTCATCTAATGCACGCTTAAAAATGATAATGGTGTTATTCTCTCTGCAAAAGATGCTTGACCTTATTGAAGATTGGTAAGATGACTACTTTATATATAATCGCCTCGGCCTGACATAACCTTTTGTGTATATCAATCGAGTCAAGGTTCATCCTTGATTTGTTCATTTGTAAATAGTTTATCACTTGCTTCGATATATGAAAAGAGTAGCTGGTCAGGGCATTTTATTGAAGCCTACAATGAATTTTTAGCTTAAGGCCTATGTAGATGTCGATTAGGGTTTTGTATGAACATTCTATGATCTATTTAAGGTTTTGTATCTTTTTAGGGGACTCATTGATCTCTTAGAAAATAAAAAAGTAAACTATAGTGTCCTGGTCCTCTATTGAGGCTGAATATCGCTCACTTGTAACCTGATTTAGCGAGCTTACTTATTTAACTTTTCTTTTAAAGGATTTTGTGTCGATTCTCTCTAATCAGCTCTTGTATACTGTGATAAGTTAGCCACAATAACCATTGCTAGCAAGCTTATGTTTCATGAGAGAACTAAATATATCGAGATTGTTTGCCATTTCATACGAGATAAAGTTGATAGATGATTAGTCAAGCTTCTACCTGTTCATTCCAAGGACCCACTTGTTGACATGTTCACTAAAACCGCTCTCTACTGCCATTTTTCATGAATTTATGATCAAAATGAGCGTTTTTAATCTTTATGCATACCTATTTTTAGGGGAGTGTATTATGATACTTCAAATTTTTAGTAGCATAATAATTTTGTAAATACCTCGATAGTATAGGGTATTGTTGTAAATGTGCCGTTAGATTAGTTAGCTTAGTGTTAATCAAGTACTTTTTGCGATTGTTTAGAATCCATTTGACAACCATCTTATTATTTATTTATTTATTTATTTATTTCTTTAGTTTTTGGCTTTTTAAAATTAAGCCTACAACAATTACTCATATATGTTTTTTTTTTTTTTTAACTTTAATATCTATATCTTAACTATGTGTTTAAAAAGCAAACCAAAATTTAGAAACTAAAAAAGTATCTTTCAAAGACTTGTTTTGGTTTTTTAAATTTGGTTAGGATTGACATACTTTCTCAATAGAAGACGAAACCCTTTTTGTAAAAAATTTGAATAAAAATTTAAAAAACAAAAAGCAAAAACAAACAAATGATTATTAAACTGGTCCTAGTTAACAACATTTTGTTGTTTTATTTCAAACCAATTTGATTGAGCATTTTGTACGTTCTTCCTCCTTTCCATTTTCTTTAAGGGAGGATTTCTTCTATAAATATATAAGAAAATAATTATCCTCTTAATATTCCATAAGCAGTTATGATTTTAAAATTTAAAATTTTAGTTTATGTGATCCGATAAAACTTCACAAAAATTATAACATTATTAATCGGAAAAAATCAATAATATAATGTAATAATAGATACATGAATATAAAATAGATACAACATTTATTAGTAATATCGTCAGTATTTGAGCTTCCACAACGACTAAAATTAGGGTTTTTATTTGATCATTGTCTTCGACTACGATGAATCTGAGAGAGAAAATATCAACGTAAAAATTATATTTGACTGTCGAATATTCAACGTCTCCAACTATGAAGATGAGTCTGCATCTTTAGCGTCGATGATCTTCTCAACAAACAAACCTTCACTGGGTTGGCGTGACGGCGTCGATGCGTCGTTGTTGTTTCCATCTATAAGATAGTGAGAAATTGGTCGCTGAAAACTGTCGTATGTTGGTGATAACTCTCAATTAGAGAGTTATTTAGGCCTTCTTTAGGGTGTGTCTATTCAAGAAATAATGCATTATTATCACAGTTTGATGCATAGAACACCCTTTTAACAGGAAATTAGTCATAAAATACAATGCATGTTAGATATGAGGCAAGGATTAGAAAGTGAGGAAAATTTAGAGTTTTATGCAGAAAAGGAATGTCTGTAGTTTTCATGATAACATTTCCTAGAACTCTCATTCTCGCTAAGTAATTGTTATCATTGTAGGGTTTGGAAATGCTGGAAGCATTGGACTCATGCCTCAATCAGAAGAGTCGGATCAAAGAAAGGATGAGCCATTTAGAAGAAAGCCAATGCTGCAGCATTCAGTCCAAGGAAAAGCAGTTTCCTATAAAAGCTGAAATCTCTGCAGAATCGGTAGTGGAGCAGAATGTGTCAAATATGGTCGGCTAGAGTGTGGAAAGCAAGACACCTTTTTCCCTAGAATCTCAGCCGTTGATCTTGGATGATGGAAGGAGTATATAAAGCCATTTTTAGGATGAAATGGTATGCAACTTTTCTGGAATTTTTGGGGATTGGAGATCTGCTGGAATCAAGAGGGAGGACAGTAGTGATCGCAACATTCTATTCCACATTTCAGTATTTTTATTTTTGGGACGTTTTCTTTTACTATTTTTTTTGTAGCCCGAAGTGTAGTTCTCCTGCTTTATAATAGAGTTTTTTGAACTTGTTGTTTAGCTCACGAAATTGTTCATAGCTTATTCTCGTTTGTTATTGCAATTGCAAAGTTTCCTTTTAATTTCGTGCTGTCTCTATGTTCTTAGCTTATGTTTATTGCATTTTCGATTGAGTATTCACTGTTTCATTGCTTTTTCGTTCTTACTAAAATTTTATGCTACACAATGTTAACAGCATTCGCATCTTCTGTGTTTGTTCTTTCGGTCATGAGCTAAATACATATAGGTGAGGGTTGAGAGGAGAGTGTGTGATATATGCATATTGGGTAAGCGAAAGATGTTGAACTAAGTCATAGTAGATGTTTAAATTAATAACATGTTTCGACTAATCATCTATTCATGTTTGCTTTTCGCTTCATCTCGGAAGAAAGGGGGATTAGAGATTTACTACTCATGTCCATTAGTTTCATGTTAAGAACTCTTGCATGTTAAAGAGGGAGGCTAGGAATAGTCGCCTCGCTAGTGCACATTTCATTGTTTATAGCATCGAACACAGATGCGGAAGCTCAGTTCGTTGAAGAATGAATGCATCTTGGAAAAGAGCATTTGATCACGTGTTGTGTGGAGTTTGCTTCTCATCATTAACTTACCTTTATTGCATGTTAATCACACTCAAAAGACCCTTGACCTGAGCCTATTTTCTCATTTGGATTATTCTTTCGTGTTTCCAGCATCTTTATTTTAGCATTTAACAGTGAACTTTTGTGGCATTCTGTTAATTTTTGTTTGGTTATCTTGATGTTAACAGCATTGCATGTGTTATGTTTCTATTGCCAATGTTTATAGCATTACCGTAGCATTTTTACATTTATAAATTTTAGTACTTAGTGAAATAGCTGATCGCCAATATTTCCTTTACTTTTTTGTTCGTGACTTTTCATTTAATAGTTATTTAGAGAGTTGTGTAATTTGAGGCTAGTATATAAAACCCCATTTGGGTTATCTTCTTCCTTGAGAGATTTAGAAATCCTAACTACCTTATGAGCTCTTGTACATCTATGGCAATGGCATTATGAGTGAACTCGATCAAGCTCGATCGATTCACATTCTGACAGTGGAGTAGGCATAGTCCAAACCACTTACATTTGGTGTGCTTTTCTCTACTTCTTGATCCTTCTTTGTTTGATTCTTTGATTGTTCATCTCTATATGTTTAATTGTTCTTGGATTAGGATGTTATATATGGAATATGTGCTACATTTTAGTATCATAGCACTCATTTGGGCTTAGTTTCTGTTGCATTTTGATTTTGAATCAATTGGTGAATATGTTCTACAAAATCTACCTATGTTGTATATAATGTGGAATCTCAAATTGAAATCATCGTTCTCTATTTTTTCCAAATCTAAATCGTCAACAAGTGGTCGCGTATTTGAAATTTTTTATTAAGTTTCTAGCGTATTTGAACCGACTGCTTGGCAATAAGTTTGGAATTAGTGATTGAAATTCGGATATATCTTTGGCTTATTCTATAAGCGCTTCCGTTTTTTACATTGGATTGTTCGACCTTCAAATCTGGAACTCGTTTCATCGAGAGAGACAATGATTTCTCGATTGCTATGAATTTCGACAAGCTGTGCATTAACTGGCATTCTGAGCGCCGCGCCTCGTTAAATCGACCATCTCATCTCCCCATACTTTTCGCTAGTCTATGCATTTTGATAAAACTTACATCAACAGGTTTCAGTTGTGACGGTGGTTTTCTAAAGAATCAGCAGTGATTCGATTCTTTTAGGCCAATTTATGATTTTTTGGGAGTTGTCAAGGAGTCATAAATTTGGACGACAGCTGATGTTGTGAATCAGTTATGATTTCTCCTTTGATTGATTTCAGTCACCGTCTCACTGTTTAGATTTTAGCATTTGAATTCGTTGATCAGGTGAGATTCAACATTGGTTTTAATTTCGAGTGAATAGGTTCTTTTGCAAATTAAATTGAACATTTCAGGTTCATTTCAAATTGAATTATTGGTGCATATGCTTCCTTTCTAAATTCAATAATCGATTTAGATGGGTTGTCTACTGTGGTGAAACCTACTTCAATTCTAGTTATGGATTTTGAATGCTAAACTTGTTTATGATATTTTAGCTAAATTTTGATTGCAACTTATGAGAATTTGAGCTGGAATTTGGATTTTCATTTTGATAAATCTGTTGTTTTTTGGCTGATTCGAGATATTTGATTGAGAATTCTGATTTGTGAAAGCTGCTTTGTTTTCTGCTGGGTAATTCTGAATTGTTGAACTGCTTATTTTATGTGGTTGAGGCTGACAATCCTCTAAATAAACTGCTTTTCTAATTTGTGTTTAATCTATAAATATGTTGCCAAAGTTTGTGATCGATAAATTTGATAGGAAGGGTGATTTCAGTTTGTGGAAGAAGAAGATGAAGACCTTGTTAGTGCAACAGAAAGTTGCAAAAGCCTTGGACAACCCTCCTAAATGGCCTGCTACCATGACAGAAGAAGAGAAACTTGAGTCACGTGAGATTGTGAATAGCACTATTATCTTACATTTGGGCGACAATGTCTTGAGATGGCTTGGCGAGATTGATGATGTGGCTACTATGTGGGCCAAATTAGAAGAGTTCTACATTTCAAAGTCATTGTCCAACAAGATATATATCTAAAGGAGTTTCTATTCGGGTTTAGGATGGATCCGTCCATGGGTTTAGAGGCAAAACATAGATACTTTCAACAAAATTTATGCAAATTTGGCAAATATACCGGAGAAAAGCTTGATTCTAAAAACTAGGTCATGATTCTCCTCAATTCATGACCCGATAAATTCAAATAGTTAAAATCGGTCATTAAGTACGACATTGAGAAATTGACTATAGACAAAGTTCTTGACTCGCTTCGTTATAGAGATTTATAGATGAAAATTCAGAAGCTCTTTTTATGAAGAGTAAATCTTCGAAAGGTCAGAGTAGTAAATCATGCAAAACTAGTTCGAAATCTGCAAAGAAGAAAAAAGAGCCGAAAGAGCAGAAAAAGAGTTATACCTGCAATTACTGCAAAAGTGAAGGGCACATCAAGTACAATTGTCCCGTTCTAAAGAGGAAGGACATGCGCATCTACTTTAAACCGAGGTGATTATGGCTGGAAAGTCTTATGACCATTATGAGAGTCAGTGGATTATGGATTCTGGTTGTATTTTCCATATATCCCCTCATAAGCATTGTTCGCTCAATTCACACGTGTACAATTAGTTAAGATTCGGATTTAATGAGTGATGATGTGGAAGATTCCTAGCTTTGCCAAAACGAACTAAATTCTAACTTCGCTAAATGTGTGATTCCCTACGAATGGGCAACCATACGTAGTCTAGTTGCAACAAGTTTTAATGTAAGTAACAGGTCATTCTCCACAGGGATTTTTAGATTTGTTCAAGGTCAGTTTCATGCAAGAGTTGAGGTAACAAGGTTGTGAGTAAAATTGTATGTTGATTACAATTAAATAAGCAAATGAACAACTAACAAGTAAATATATGAAGTGAAGTATTGGAAGGGTTAAGGGTTTCAGGGATTCACTTAAACGATCGAACTAGCGAAGGCGAACACTAACAAGGATCCTTTGGTTCTCTCAAACACTGACATTCAGCTCTCTAGAGCACTTAGTTTGATTCTCTCGAATTTAAACAACTATTCTAACACATTAGCACCAGGTGAACCTTATCTCTAAGAATTCTTAAATTAGCAAGCAAGCCTAACAGTCCTGATGTCATACATGCAAGTTCGCTCTATCTTAACTCTCTCTAATTAACATGGATTTAATACACACAGTTTGTCCACATAATGTATATTAATTGAAGTACAACATGCACAATAAGTTCAGTTCGCTAGTCCCTTCGCCGTCGCGAAATCCTTTACTTCCCCAAAACCTCTCAACAACGAGTTTAGTTCCTCATATCTGAAAACATGCTTAATTGTAAAAGAAAAACGGGAAACATGCTTAATGATAATATAAGTTCAACGAAATAAAGATCAACAAGAGAAGAGATTAGAAAACGCCTGATAATGTTGATAACTTGCAAGATCCCTGATGAACTTCTGGTTACAATAAGATTGTCTTCGAAAAGATTAAGTTCTACACTAGAAAAAAGTGACTGAGCACGACGAAATCGCTCCGGCGACTTAAAGACTAAACGAAAAACTCAACGGAAAGTAAACTTCGATCGGACGGAAAGACTAGACACAAAAAATGCTTAGAAATGCAAATTGGACGACCCTTAAAATTGAGGATGCTCTCGCCTTATATAGGCCTCCCGATAATTTGCTGCTACATCTGCTCTACAATCCTTTCCGAAAAAAGGATGCTCCACGATCCACTTTGTCAGGTGCGTCAGAGCCGACACGAATTAACGGTGGAGATAAGCTTGAGAATCATAGATCATTGCCACGCGTCCTTGGGAGAGATATTTTCTTCTTCTCGATTATCTGCTTTGCTAAGCTGTTCGCTATTGCGACCACTAGTTGGCTTCATTGATTCACTTAGAGATATTTAGCTTTGTTGGGGCAGCACTGCTTCCCTCTGTTCCTTTCGTTTTACTTTATTCGCTCTGCCGAAGTTTCCTACAACGAAATACAAGTATCAATTATTATTATTATTATTTTTTGTATACACTTAGAAATAATTTCGTTCAATTAAGCATGCTTCGCTGTAAGTAACTTGTTATTTTTCTTTCTAGCAGACTTTCGTTAGATGTTTCGCTTTAGCTAAACTCTAGTCCACAGGAGCGAATTTCTATACTTAATCAATTCAATTCAGCATTCTTCTTTTATAAATATCTTAATTTAAGCTACTTTAACTCTCAATTCTTGAGAGTTATCACACCCTCAAACTTGCATTATTACTCGTCTCGAGTAATAGCTCACTTGTTAATTAAGAATATTTGTTCTTTAATTTTGTTACATCCGCACTACGAATCAACGTTATCCTCTAAAAATTCAAGTACATTTATAGATAAAACTCTTCAATAACTAGACCATGCTGGACGAACTTTTAAGTTTATGAAAACTCCATTTTGCAATTTGTTTTAGTGATTCGTTCGCGAAAACTTCTTTTGGTTTAGAGATTCAATTCTTTGGTTCTTTAGCCTTCCCTAGTCACCTGGATTCAACTTTTTTGCTTTAAGTTTTTTGCTCCCCTTATGATTGGTACATTATCATCTTTTTGCCAAAGTGAATACTCTCCTTTTACAGTTCGCTGGGGATTCCTCATTTACGGTATCCTACTATCGTTTGCTCAATTTCCATCGAATATTTGATATTATGATTGGTACGCAATGTTAGAGCAACCGACAGCAGAGAAATAATCCCATGACTTAGGCTACTAGCCCTTTGATTCACTTTTCTTTCGTATTTTACTTTGGGGAATTTTGAACTTTTCATGTTTTTATCCCACCCAGGGTTTGGTTTAAAAATCTCACCTTTTATTTCAACCAAATGATGACTATCCAATTAATTTTTCTAGGCTGAATCACTCTTGAAGCATGTTTTGTTTTCTGCGCTTTTTGCGAGCATATTTCATTTTTTGCTTCGGCAAACTCCATCCCCAAACTCGGACTTTTCATTGTCCCAATGAAAAATACTCAGCACCCCCAAACTTAAAGTTTGTAAAAGTTTAAGGCTTGGGTTGGATCTGATTGAGTTCGTTCAAGCGAAAGATTCTGCGAAATTGAATTTCTACACTTTAATGAATTCCCCAAGACTAAGGCCTCCACTCCTCACAAAATTTCTCTTCGTCCAATTAAAGGTTCGCACCATCATTGAAGAGTTATACAATTATATCATAAATAACTAAACTTGAATGATTAGAAGACTTGTTCATTAGATGCGCAGAGAACAAGAACGAAGCAAGTATGAATATTATTAATTGCTGAATGGAAATTTGCAACAGTTGAAGATACAAGATAAAAAGTGAAATTATGCGAAAGCAAGATAAAAGTTCACAATTGGTTGAGCACGCCGCTGGTTAAAGCCTTGGCCTTCTTCGCTGCATGAGCTCCTCTCGCTGATGTTTTTGGGCCGAAGCTCACATATTTCTTCTTCGGCAAGATGGGATCATTAAGCTTGCCTTCACCCCTTAGAACAGGCAGAGCGCTGAGATAAAGTGCAGGTATAGGAAATAGTTCACCTTTCGCCCTTTCCAGGCGTGAATCTCCCAAGCAATAATCTGTCCAACATTGATTGCAAGGCTGGTCATGATGGAGTATATCAGCAAGGCTCGTGGAACTGTCAGCGTTGACTCATGCGAGATTGGCATCGGTGAAGACTAAAAAATGAGACCAAAATTTGCCTAGTTTCGTTAAGGTTCGCGGTGTGGAAATAGGGAGATTGAGGCCCTTCGTCCCATTTAGCTCCTTCTAACCTAATGATTTCGAGGAAAGTCTAGAGATCGTCGTCAGAGTAAGTATCCAACAATTCTTCGTATTCCGACTTCTTGACTTCCAGCCCAAAAAGTTCATTCCAAGCCTCGAGAGCCCAGTTGATCTCGTGGTCGCGAACAATGGCACCGAATTTGTTTCGATCCAGTACACTGGTGTAGAACTCAATCACCCAAGTTTACCTCATTGAACCGAGTTCAGTACACAGCCTCCTCCAACCTCGCTTCTCAATTTGTTCAACCACAGTTGGCAGAAGTCCTCTAAGGTCTAGGTCGAAGGATTGCTCAGACAAGAACTTATTCGATTGGTATTTGATGACGTTCTTATTTATCTTTTGTTGCCTTGTCTTGATTGAGCGAGAATCCATGGTTTCGCTTGGCTCTTTACCTATCTTGGCTGATTTTCTTGCAAAAGGTGAAGGGGTTATTGTCGGTTCTGCGGCTATTTTTCTTTTTAGTCTGGGGGCTCTCTTCAACTGTGCGTTTTGCATTGGATCTGGTTCTCTTTCCTCCTCTGAGTCTGATAAAGCGAAAAGCCCTTTATCTAATTCATCATCCAACGTCGGAGCTGATCTCCTTCTCACTTCTACAAAGCCCTTTTTCTTTTATATTGGCAGACTTGCTTGGATCAGCAGCGATTCGACCAATTGTTAATGTGCGTCATCTCCAAAAGCTGGAAAATCCTCAGCTTTGCTCTACTCGCTTGCTGCTTGCTTATCATTCTCGAGGCTTGCGAAGCTCTCGTGTTCTTCTTCAGACGGCGGACTCGTAACTTCATCTGCTGCGTTGTCCAGCTGCTCACCCTCTTTGTTTGCTGAACCGAGTACCTGGGCGTTAGCATCATCCTAGCAAAGTGCCAGTTGTGCATCATCTGCCTTGGCCTTAGGTTCTTCTGCGAAATCTGCAACATCTTGCTCGTAGAGCTCGCTCAACAGACTCTCTCCAACGAGCCGCTCTTCATCGCTTGACTCGACTAACACTGTAACACTTTCCTCGGCCACAGAAGCCTAGGGAGATTTTTTTACTTTGGCAGTGTTTCACTCTGCCTTTCGCTGCCTCTTTGCAGCGGCCTCTTCTACTTTTTTCTCTTCATTTTCTTTCTTCTTCATTTCCTTCCTTTTTTTTTTCTCCAACATTCGCTTGTTCTCCGCCCTCGATTTTTCTAACTCTACCTTCAATTCTGCCATTCGCTTACGCATTGCCTCCTTGGTGGAATCCTCTGGCTCAATGGCCTTCTTCGCAGGAACAACGTGGTAATAGAGACTTCTGCCCCAACAGGCTCGACAGACCGCGTCTTCTTTGGCTTCGTAGACTTTACTGAATTGGTTGTTGGGTTGGCCTTCACCGCCTCAGTGCTTTTTCCAACTAATGCAGACTTGGCGAGTGCTGCCCCGAGGTCTTTACAGAGCCACCATCGCCTTGCAACCTCATTTCCTTTTCCACAGAGAGCACAACTGCCATTTTGGTTACTAGCCTCGATTCCATTTGTGGCTGTGGCTTCGCTAACTTTTTCAGTACAATCTTTGGTCTGACTCCCACAGAATGAGTATTAGATACTGCTGCACTGGCTTCTACTTCGCTTGACGCATGCATCCGTTGCTTCGCAGTCGTGAGCACACTCAACTTTTCTTGCTTGGCAAGCTTCTTAGATGAGGCAGAAGTGATGGGAATTTTGGAGGCCATTTGGAATCTTAGGAATTTAAGTTAAAGGATTTTATTAGGCGAAGCTCGGCGAAATGCAAGAATTCTGAGAGCTCTGTAAGATTTTAAAGCGTGAAAAGGGAACAAATGAGAGGGTAAAGGGGATTTTATAGGCCTCGACTTCTTTCGCAATAATTACCTCGAGAGGTGAGCTGCTAAACGACATGCGGCAAAATTTTGACTGCCGGATTGAACTTAAAATAGCCACGTGTTCATCGAGATCTAGAGCTTTTACACGCGTCGATTAATGGATGACAGCTGGCTGTTTCGCACCCGCGAACTTTCCAAACAAAAATTTCGAATTGCATTCAACTTCTTTTTTTACTAAGTTTTCTTTGCTACTACATTACTCTAACCAAGCGAATGAAGTTAACAACAACTACATAAACCTAGTAATAAAATATGTACAGGGTTTTTCGTACTTACTTGGCCTGGAGATGGAGTGTTTAAATAACTTGAGAAAGACAAATCAGCCACTCCAGCCAGCTTGTTCGCTTCACTTGTCAATTAGTGCAGCAAAGTCCGCTTTCGCAGACTCTTCGCCATAATAATGTTTAATCCTGTGCCCATTGACGAGAAATTCTGAGCTATCCAAATCATTTTTTAGTGAAATTGCCCCGTATGGGTGAGCTTGGACAACTGTAAAGGGTCCTGACCATATTGACTTTAGTTTACCAGGAAAGAATCGCAACCGCGAATTATACAACAAAACTTTTTATCCTGGTAGAAATTCTTTCAACTTAATGCCCTCGTCGTGCCATTGCTTCATTTTCTCTTTGTAGAGTTTCTCGTTATCATGAGAAACTGGTGAAACTCTTCTAGTTCAAGTAGCTGAAGCTTCCTTGTTGGCCCAATTCCTTGCGAATCCATGTTGAGTTCTTTCGTCGCCCAGTATGCTTTATGTTCCAGCTCAAGCGATAAGTGGCATGCCATCCCAAAGATTAAGAGGAACGGAGACATCCCTAAAGGTATTTTGTACGCTGTTCGGTATGCCCCTAATGCATCATCCAACTTAACTGCCTAATCCTTCCTTATGTGGCTAACTACTTTCTCTAAAATTTTCTTTATCTCCTGGTTGGCTACTTCTGCCTGGCCATTAGTTTGCGGGTGATATACTATCGCGACTTTGTGGCGAACATTGTACTTTGCAAAACGGTTTCTAAGGCTTTGTTAATGAAGTGAGTGCCTTCATTGCTGATTATCGCTCGTGGGGTACCAAACCGCAAAAAAATGTGTTTCTTTAAAAAATTGATGACTGTTCGCACATCATTTTTTCGCACATACGATGGCTTCTACCTACTTAGACACATAATCGACAGCCACCTAGATATATGTATTCCCATGGGAGTTCGAAAACGGTCCCATGAAGTCTATCCCCCATACATTGAAAAGTTCTACTTCTAGAATAAACTTCAATGGCATTTCATCTCATTTTCCTATGTTTCCCAACCACTGACAAGCATCATAGGACTTCGCAAAATTGTAAGCATCTTTAAAAATACTAGGCCAGAAGTACCCGACTTGAAACACTTTTGTAGTAGTCTTCGCCCTGCCATAGTAGCCGGCGTAGGCTGCTCCGTGACATTCAGCGATGATCTCTCTCGCCTCATTTTCTTTTACGCAACAGCGAATAATCTGGTCGGCGCATTATTTATAAAGAAATGGCTCATCCCAAAAGTATGACTTCACGTCATGTAGAAAATGTTTCTTCCCTTGGTAAGTCAAATCTGGCGGCATCAGTCCACTTGCGAGGTAGTTCACAATATCGGCGAACCATGGTTCATTTGCTTTATCATTGGTGCCTATTGCGCACAGTTGTTCGTCTGGGAAAGACTCATTAATTTCGCTTTGTTTCCACACTTCCTCTGCAACCTCCAACTAAGACAAGTGATCGGCAACCGCATGTTCACATCCTTTTTTTCAATGATCTCGATATAAAATTCTTGTAGTATGAGTATCCATCTTAACAAACAGGGTTTTGCATTTGGCTTCTTTAGCAAGTACTTAATCGCGGCATGGTCCGTGTAAACTATTACTTTCGCTCCGAATAGATAGGGGCAAAACTTTTCTAGCGCGAATATCACCGCTAAAAATTCCTTCTTGGTGGTCGTATAATTCCTTTATGTGTTGTTCATCATATCAGATGGATCAATTTGTCGCCTCATTGTCCCAACATAGCTCCCAGCGAATAATCTCTCGCATCACACATGATGCAAAACGGTTCTTTCCAATTGGGCATTCACGTGATTGGAGCTGAGACCAAGGCATCCTTCAATGTTTGAAAAGATTTTGCGCACGCTAAGTAAAAAATAAATGGTTAACCCTGCACTAAGAGTTCACACAAAGGCTTAGCAATTTTCGAGAAGTCTTTGGTGAATCTCCTGTAAAACCAAGAGTGGCCTAGGAAACTCCTGATGTCCTTAACATTTTCCGATTGTTGTAATTTTGCAATAACCTCTACCTTCGCCAGATCTACTTCCATCTCCTTGTTAGATACCTTGGGTCCCAGCATAATCCCTTCAGTTACCATAAAATGGCATTTCTCCCAATTCAAAATGAGATTAGTTTCTTCGCAACGCTCGAGCACTTTTTGCAAGTTTTTGTAGACAATCTGTGAATGACGCCTCAAACACTGTGAAATCGTCCATGACACATCCATGCATTGTTCCACCAAGTCAGAGAAAATGGCCAACATACATTGTTGGAATGTTGCAGGCGCGTCGCACAAGCCAGATGGCATTCGCCTGAAGGCAAAAATTCCATAGGGGCAAGTGAACATTGTCTTTTTCTGATTCGCGGGATCTATAGTAATTTGGTTATAGCCCGAGTAGCCATCCAAGAAGTAGTAGTATTCTTGGCCAGCCACTCTGTCTAACATCTGGTCGATGAACGGCAGCGGGAAGTGATCTTTCTTCGTCACTGCATTTAGTTTCCTATAATCCATGCAAACTCGCCATCGGTGACAGTGCGTGTTGGTATTAGTTCGTTATGTTCATTTTTAACAACGGTGATTCCCCCTTTCTTTGAAACACATTGTAAAGGGCTCACCCATTTGCTGTTGGCTATAAGGTAGATCACTCTCACGTTTAACCACTTGATGATTTCTTTTTTAAGCACTTCCTTCATTGCTGGATTTAATCTCCTTTATGGTTCGACTGTGCGAAACTCTTCGTCTTCCAACTAAATTTTATGCATGCAATAAGCGGGGCTATTACCCTTTAAATCTGCTAACGTCCAGCCAATTGCTCGCTTGTGCTTTTTTAACAATTCAATGAGCGACATTTCATCGTTTGGCATAAGTCGGGATGAGATAATCACAGGCAGTGTTTCTCATTCACCAAGGTAAACATATTTTAGATGATCTGGTAAGGTTTTCAGTTCTAAGGTTGGTGGCACTTCAATCGATGGTTTCATTGGCAGAGCAATTCGGTGAGATAAGTCTAGCGAGTTGCCTTTAGCGTACCAAATCTCACCGACTTCTCATTCTTCATCAGATGATTTGCTTTCACTTGATTTTCCATAATCTGCGTTCACATCCTCTCACTGTTCTCAGGATCTGCTGGCGTACACTTCGCTAAAATCTTCTTATAGTGAAGTAATTGCTGCATATTCTTCTATTTTAGATGGGTATTTCATCGAATCAATGATGTTGAATTTAATTCGCTCGCCATTCAGTTGTAATGTGATTGTACCTCATAGACGTCCACTAGTGTCCGCCCTATTCGCAGAAATGGTTGCCAAAAAATAATGGGAACATCTCGATCCGCTTCGTAGTCTAAGATAATAAAATCTACATGATAGGTAAACTTGTCAACTTTCACTAAGACGTCCTCCACCCTTCCTTCCAACTTTACTATGGAACGATCGATAAGTTCTATTGTTAATGATGTTGGCTTAGCTTCACCGATTCCAAACCTCTTGTAAACAGACAACGCCATTAAATTGATACTTGCTCTGAGATCGCATAATGCTTTCCTGATGTAATGTCTGCCTATTGAGATAAGAATCATGCAGGCTCTCGAATCTTTTTCCTTCGCTGGAATTTTGTTGGTGATCATAGCATTGCACTCTGGATTAAGCAAAATGATCTTCGCCTCTTTGACACGGTATTTCTCTGATAAAACATCTTTAAAGAATTTGGCATAATTTGGCATTTGTTTCAATGCCTCCAACAATGGTAAGTTTGTCTGTATCCCCTTCAATATTTCCATGAACTTTTCAAAACTTAGATTGTCTTTTTTCTTCTTTAGCTGCTGTGGAAATGGCAGAGGCGGTGTAAACTTGATTTCTTCGCTCTGCGTGGCATCTATACTGGCAGCACAGAGTCCTTCAAACACTGGTTATTTTTTTTCTTTTTCAATTACCGCAGCGATGCCTTCTATCTTATTGCCTTCCGACTGATTATCACATTCTTCTCCACAGTGTGCTTCTAGAACTTCTTTGCAAATCTCGTTGTCAAGGGTTTACCCTCGCGAAATCACCATCAGCCCATCATCTCCTCTTCAGCATTTATCAGTTTTGAATTCGCTGCAATCACTGAGATCGCTTTAACATGCTCTTTTCCTTCACGTTTTGCAGTCTCAGTGTCAGATGGTAAACGCCCCATGGGTCTCTGTCTTAACTCATTTGCTAATTGTCTCATCTGAGTCTTCAATTTTTTCAAAGCGATTTGATTGTTCTGAATAACGACTTACTGATTTTGCGAAATGGTTTAATTTTTCGTTATGTACTTTTTCAGTAAACTTTCCAGCGAACCATGTTGTGGTTGTTGGAATTGTTGATGTGGTTGTTGATTTCACTGATTCTAGAATGAGTTCCACCCTTGATTAATTGGCATGTTGAACCCTGGCAGATTTCTGTTGTGTTTTGGTGGGAAAACTTGATGATTTGAGCTCCCATCACCATTAAAATACCGAAGCGGTGTTGTGTGGGCATTGGTCATATGAATGTGCTTCGCTGCACAGGCTACAAGATTCTGATATAAATCCTTGTTGCTGACTTTTTGCAAAGTTAAGTTGAGCTAAATTTGCATTCTTGTTTGTTCCATTCGAGCTTTGCATACTTAGCAACAACTCTTTCATCTCGACAACTTCCTGTTTCAATTTTGAATCACCTCCTCCTTCATTCTGGTTTCCTGCCCTTGCGTCTTGGCGAGCATCGTTCTTCCATTGAGCGGTATTCAAAGCTATTCTCTCCACAATCTCAATGGCCCGATTGTACGTTTTGGATAGAAGTGCTACATTCGTTGAAGCATCAAGCACCAGTTTCGCTACCTCGCTTAGCCCACCATAAAAGTATTCGAACTGGACACAGCATGGAAGATCATTGTGAGGGCACTTTTGCTTAATCATCTTAAAATGATCCCAGGCTCCGCGAGTGACTCGCCGGTACTTTGGCAAAACTGCATTATTTCGTCACGAAGGTCCATCATTTTCTTTGGTGGGAAATACTTCAATAGGAACTGCTTTGCCAGCTCTTCCCATGTTATCTTATGCAAGTTCTCCACAGTATCCAACCAGTCTTTCGCTTCTCTTCCCATGTTATCTCATGCAAGTTCTCCACAGTATCCAACCAGTCTTTCGTTTTTCCTTGCAACGAATGTGCGAACAAACTCAGCCTCAGTTTATCGCCGGTCATATTTAGAATAATGAATGAATTACAGACTCCCATAAATTCTCGCAGATGATTATGGAGGTCTTCGAGGGCTAGCTTGTGAAACTGTGCCTTCTGTTGGAGGTGCGTGTTCATCATCGGCTTGATCTCAAATGCGCATACTCCATTGTTCGGTCTAATTCACCCTCTCATAAATTTTGTGAGGTTGGGTACAACATAAGTTTTGACTTCTCCCTCCCTATTATCAACCATCATAATAGGGTTAGCGAGAAATCTATCTGTTTGCTCATAATTAGGGACGACAGGCGGAACAGGTTCTACCTCAATATTTCCAGTGGGCCTATTTAGATTGACGTTCTGATTTTCCTCGACCATTCTATTGACGCAGTTTTGCCTCCTATTTTGCCTTATTTGAAGTAGGTTTCGTTCTAGTTTGGGATCAAGGGGCTTCAAGATCTCATGTCTTTGCATCCACTACGTGAATCCCCTATAATGAGTGCACAGATGAGTTTCACGTTAAGTACTACTCTTACACTATTCTTCAAACCAAAAACAATATTCACAAAAATCCCCGGCAATGGCACCAAAAACTTGTTCGCTCGATTCACACGTGTACAATTAGTTAAGATTCTGATTTAATGAGTGATGATGTGGAAGAGTCCTAGCTTTGCCAAAACGAACTAGATTCTAACTTCGCTAAATGTGTGATTCCCTACGAATGCGCAAGCATACGCAGTTTGGTTGCAACAAGTTTTAATGTAAGTAACACATCATTCTCCATAGGGATTTTTAGATTTGTTCAAGGTTGGTTTCATGCAATAGTTGAGGTAACAAGGTTGTGAGTAAAATTGTATGTTGATTGCAATTAAATAAGTAAATGAACAATTAACAAGTAAATATATGAAGTGAAGTATTGGAAGGGTTAAGGGTTTCAAGGATTCGCTCAAACGAACGAACTAGCAAAGGCGAACACTAACAAGGATCCTTTAGTTCTCTCGAACACTGACATTCGGCTCTCTCAAGCACTTAGTTTGATTCTCTCGAATTTAAACAACTATTCTAACACATTAGCACCAGGTGAACCTTATCTCTAAGACTTCTTAAATTAGCAAGCAAGCCTAACAGTCCTGATGTCATACATGCAAGTTCGCTCTATCTTAACTCTCTCGAATTAACACTGCGTTCATACAAACAGTTTATCCATAAAATGCATATTAATTGAAGTACAACATGTACAATAAGTTCAGTTCGCTATTCCCTTCGCTGTCGCGAAATCCCTTACTTCCTTAAAACCTCCCGACAACAAGTTCCTCATATCTGAAAACATGCTTAATTGTAAAAGAAAAACGGAAAACATGCTTAATGATAATATAAGTTCAACGGAATAAAGATCAGCAAGAAAAGAGATTAGAAAACGCCTGAAAATCTTGATAACTTGCAAAATTCCCAGTGAAACTCTGGTTACAATAAGATTGTCTTCGAAAAACTTAAGTTCTACACTAGAAAGCAGTGATTGAGCCAGGTGAAATCGCTCCGGCGGCTTAAAGACTAAATGAAAAACTCAGCGGAAAGTAAACTTCGATCGGACGGGAAGACTAGACACAGAAAATGCTTAGAAATACAAATTGGCCGACCGCTAAAATTGAGGATGCTCTTGCCTTATATAGGCCTCCCGAAAATTCGTTGCTACATCTGCTCCACGATCCTCTCTGTAAAAAGACTGCTCCACGATCCACTTTGTCGGGACGTCAGAGTCGACACGAATTAACGGTGGAGATAAGCTTGGGAATCATGGATCTTTGCCACGCATCCTTGGGAGAGATATTTTCTTC
>JBBMKA010037876.1:0-22512 GCA_037833695.1 Sechiopsis laciniata | reverse complement strand
GATAAATTTGATAGGGAAATTATGAATTATTATTCATATTTATATAAAAATAATATTAAATATTATAAAAGGGAAAATTATATTTATATATCAACACACAATAGAAAGAGAGAATATATATATATATACTAAAAAATTTAAAGAAATTATGAAGATGAAAAAAAAAAAGTAGATAAATAAGGGAAAATAAATATAGACAAACAAAAAAAGAGAAAAAATCTGGAAACAAAACAAATAAAAATAATAAACAAAAGAAACAATCAAGAAGGAAAAAATTATAACTATATAATAATTGATAAAAACTTATACTAAAGGAAGTCGAACCTGTGAAGTTTGAAATTCTAGGGGGGCCAACTGCCACTATACCATTAACGTTATTTCTGAAATTTGCTAAACTATATACTTATTATATTAAATTTCAAAAAATTGGGGAGGCCATGGTCTGCAGGTAGATCCGCCCATGGCACTAGAAATCCAAGTACATTTGAAACATAGTTTATCATAATTTATGAAATCTTTCAAAAAAAAAAAAAAAAATCATAATTTATTAAATAAAACTTATAAACTAGTTTAATGCTATATTATAAGTTCTGACGTTTTTTTTATTGTATCTTTGTAACTGCAAACGCAACAAAATGAATTGGTGGATTCTATGAGGCTAAAATTTGGATATTTTTGTCACATTTAAAAACCATTTAATTTAAATTTTTTAATAAAATTAAGCATCTTTTCTCACAATTACTCTACCTTTTTATCTCTGTATAAAACAATTACATTCTAAACCAAATTTCAAAAAAACAAAAGGCTTTTGAAAGTACTTGATCTCATTTCCAAAATATAGTTGTAGATAACAAAACAACCAATTCCATATGTAAACTAAATAATTATCAAATGAATTGAATTTAACACGTTAATGTCTAGAAAATTTGTTTCAATTGAATATGTGGACCAAGCTTTGAAAAACCAAGCAAAAAGACAAATGCAAAATGGTAAAACAGTGACAAAAGGGCTAGATAGAAGCCATTGGTAAAAGTTGGTACTAAAAACACATACAATACAAGGAACCTAAACTAAGAATTAAAAGCAAAAAAAAGGAAGAAAATGGTTTAGTTCAAAGCGTAGAATAATTAAAAACAAAATGAAAAAGACTTCAACATAAACAAAGAAACATTTAAAATGACAATATTTCATCAGAAAAGAGTGGAAGAACAATCCATAGAGAAAGGATTGCAAATGACATTGTCCAAATAGTAGTGTGGATGAGCAGCATCCATCACCACAAACTGCATATCCTCTGATGGCTTCCAATGGCGCTTTCTTTGGTTGATGAACCAGTTATTGATCTGCTTCAAATCGAGCCCCGTTGACTCTGCCAATGCCACCTTTTGAGACTCCTACATGCGGTCACATGTTCAACGATTAACGTATGAACAATACTCGACTATTTGCTACACCATACTGATCGCATCAAAAAGTTAATAGGAGCTCACACTACACAACTACGTATATATATTCTGATATAAATTATAAGTTTTGTCCCTATAATTAAAAGAAAATTAGAGTTGAATTCTCATGGTTTCTAAAATTATAAAAATTAGAAAAAGTTAGAATTCAATTCTTATAATTCTAAAAACTAAAATTTAGTCTATAGTTTGATAAAATCTAAGAAGTAGTCATGATCATTCTAATTGTTAGAGATTAAAGCAATGGAAAGTTAGTTATATGTGTATCAATAATAAAAATTGAATGCAAGTGAATTTACACATTTAATTTGCTAACAATTACAAATAAGGACTATATTTTAGGTTTAACCAAACTATAGGGTTTAATTCTAGTTTTTAAAACCAGAATTATTAAATTCTAGTTTATGAAACTATGAGGACTAGCTCTAACTTTCTCCAACCTACCGGGATAAATTTTATAATTACCATATATCCTAATACACATAAGGTAAGACGAGTTTCGATAAGGGTACCGAAGGATATGGCCATTTGTAGTGACGGCTCCACCAGTCGAGCAGCTGTTGTCGAGCTTCTTTTGGTAACTTTCCATTCTTCTTCTTCTTCAGAAACTCTTGCTTTAGGCTGCCGAGGTACCCGCTGTATTTTCGCAGAAGTTGGCCTTTAAGCTCCTTCTCTTCGGCTTGAGGGTCGACATAGTTTTCGTTCATATCGACCTCAACCTCCTTCGAACACTTGTTTTGCCCAACCAGCTCACAACCTAACACAAACATCCATTTCAAAACATAACCATTTATATTTTTATCACCCACTTACCTTTGAACTTAGAAATTAGCATAAAGTTCAAGTAGCAATCAATAATAAATGAAGAATGAAATAACATATTTGATATTTAAATTTAAACACATAGAACCCCCAATATTTCGACATAAATCATGTCATATCATCATTGATAGATTACGATAAATATAACCTATATTCATGTTTTTAACCTAACTTCGATTGCTCTCTACAACCTTCAACATGCACTGATCAATTTAACTTTTCATTCGTGTCCTCTATACTCACTATTTTATTCCTATATCATTCTCTTTGCTCCAAACGAAAATAATAATTCTCTTCATAATCATTCTTTGCACCTCAAACACATGTAATGATTCCCTCAGAATCATTTTGTTCACCCCAAATAGAAATAATCACTCTCTATTAATCATTTTTTCTTTCCATATTCTCTTTTCCCATAATCATCCTCATTATTTTACTTATCTCAAACGCCTCCTAAGAATTCTAGGACACTAATCCATGAGCTTTTTAGGTTATATGTAACTGCCCTAGTAATTACTAAGTTAGTGTTTTAACTTCATTGGTTTAAATTTAAATTTGATTAGAAGTTCGGGAAATAATTTATGTGTATTTAAATATAGTATTGAACATAAACAGTAACATAAGGGTCACATCATAAGTCCTATCTTTCTTCAAGGGAGGGAATATATAAATATATTCAAAAGATAGTATCATTTAAATGAGAAATCAATCTCTTTAACTTTATAAAGTTGTAACCAAGCTAAAGAGAACATACAAATAAGTCAAGAGCTTAACTTTCAAGGGGGATATTAATAGGTAATGAACAAGAAATAGTCAAAAGTTGTGCCAACAATTGCATGTATAATCTAAAAAGATGTTCTAAAATCTCTATAACATGGTCCCTAATTTGATGCCAGTTGCATTGAATTATTATTTTCTAAATCATTCAAACATGGCATATAGAAATAAAATATTCTCGCAACTCAGACAATAACCCATCTTGATAAACACATCTGTAACATGTAAAATAAAATGTTTGTATTTCATTCATCAACAATCTAATTAAACCTTATTCAACTGAAAATCCATCTCATCATCAAAGGTAAGTTGTCCAATAACAACCCTAGATAAATGTAGTTGACAAGCAGTACATAAACTAATTAGTATGGTTGATTTATTAAAATATTAGGTTAAAAACACTTTTTAGAACTCCAACTTTTCATTTATTTAACAATTTTCTTCTGAACTTTAGTTTGTATAACCCCTGTTGTTTTAAGGTAGTACCCTAAAATAATATATAACAATTTAGTCCTTCACATTTGTTATAAATTCATGTTTAATAAAAAGTAAATGATAAATTTATTAAAAATCCTTATATAGAGACTAAATTATTATAAATTAAAGTCAAGAGACTATATTATTACATACTAAAGTTAACAAATTTAATAGTTATAATTTTAAAAATGAAGACACTAAATTGTTATAAACAAAAGTTAAGGAAAAAAAAAAAAAAACCTTAAACTAAAACTAAAACTAACAAGAGCAATAGTGATTCTCATAAGGTCTTAAATGTCCCTCCCAAAATTGTAGTTAAACTCAAAAAAAAGAAAGTTAAGACACTAAATCGTCACTTTCAACCCAACTTAGAAGCCAAATTATTTTCTGTATATTATGGAATCTAGGAAGTCCAGGTCTAAACCTATACCATTACAAAATAACATAACACTCTTCTTTTTTTCTTTCTTTCATATCTGTGATCGTCTCTAGAATCCATGACCATGGTGTTGAACTGGATTTCTACCAAATAGTAAAATTATCAGGCTATTATCCCTTTCGAAACCTACATTTGGATTTCTACCAAACGTAGGAATCGAAAGGGATAGTAGCCTGATAATTTTACTATTTGGTAGAAATCCAGTTCAACACCATGGTCATGGATTCGATCTCAAGATAAATGATCACCATAGATTAAACTTACCACCTCATAATTCTCCAAAACTCTTTTAACCATTACACCACTCCACGATGGTTAACATAACACTCTTCATAACTAATGATTAAAACATTTACTCACTATTAAAGTGTGTCATGTTAAACAAGATCGCTGGTTCAAATCTCCACCCACAAATATTATTTGATAAAAAAATATGTTTACTCAATTTCTAAAAGTTAAGGATTCAAATCAGACAGTAAAAGAACTTCAAAACTAGAAAAGTCTCCTAAGTATTAGACACATGGTTGAAGGACATTTGTCTAGCCATTTACCTTCCAAAGTAAATAGAAGCAAAACCAACCTGAAAAGCTTGAATCCTAAACCTTGGCCATGCAAAGTGAAAATTTAAAAACTTACAGTCCTATTCACACAAAAATAAAATTCAGCATTATCTACAATGCATGTTTGGTTTTTCAAGCCTTTGACCCAACCCTCAAACCTCATTAAAAACCAAAAAAAAAAAAACCATTTTATTAATAAAAAAAAATAATAATAATAAAAGCTCCCAGTTTGAATCTTCTTCATGATCCAAACTGATTTAACCAGTACTCATTTCAGAACTGATTTGATATGCAATTAAAATATGAAAACAAAAATCTACTAGCTACATACCTAGCTAAAATTTATCATAATAATCTAACAGAAGGCAAAAGGACAATAAAATATAGTTTAATAAAATTTATAAAAAATTAAAGCAAATATAGAAAAAATAGGGAGAGAAAAAGAGTGTAACCATCAGAAGTAGAAGAAGAAACTGCTAGGGCTTTGAGCTGAGACTCAATTCTTGAGCAAAAAAGCATTGCTTCTTTAAAAGGCTTGGTCAACTCTTGTTCATATTTGGTCAACATCTCACAATAAGCCTCCATGAATTGATCCAAAGCTGGATCATCCCCACGCGCCGCCGTCCTACAGCTCCCGGCGGCCACAGCGCACGTCTGCTCTAGCCTCGCCACCACTTCCGGCGGCGCTCCCACCTGAATAAATATTAAATATCATGAAAGAAAAAAACACAATCTAACAAAACCTTAATCTGAAAAGGTGAATCATACAATAAATGTAATTACTTAAGTTCAAACCCATTCTCTCATTCATGAGCTTAAAAGGTAACAAATAAAAACAAAATTAAAAATTAAAAACATGTGATTTCCAACAAAACCTCCTCTTTTGATTACATATTGTGGAAAATTTAATGATACCCAAATAATCATTATCAAGAAGGAATAACACAAAAGGGTTAGGATTTAATTTCTCTTTTTAACCCTTCTGATATGTTTATAGGTTTCTTAGGTATTAAATCATATTAAATTTCTATATCAAAACAAAAACATGTTAAATCTCCAATTAAATCAACCAATACTCATTCATAATTGTAGGCTAAAAAAATCTAAAGAATAATTAATATTAATTCAGAACAAAATCCAACTCACAATAATTTGAAAAGTTGTAATTTTTTTTTAGATTCAAATCTGTTATCTCGTAGTTATTAGATCGGACATCTTGTCACTAAAACTATAGGGTAATTTGAAACCATATTGAATCAAATCAACCAAAATTAGCTTCCAAATTCACAAAAGACCCAACAACATCAAACAACAAATAACAAAATCTTCGAGGTTTAAAAGCTTAAGCGAATGGATTAGAGCAAATCTACTCACCTTTTGGCAGTTAACAAAGGAGGCCAAGAGGCGAGGAAAAAGAGGATGAGCCATAATTTGAGCACGGCAAGTGCTGTTAATAGGTTGAGGGACAAAAGCAGAAACCCTTGAAACATTGTTGGTAGAAGAATTAGACCAAGACAAAGGCAAAAACATCTTGTTGTTGTCGTTGTTGTTGTTGTTTTGATCCAACATTTGAGAATTAGAATTGATCATCATCATCATGGGAGTAGAAGAAAGGCCACTATTACAACTGTTGTTGCTGGTGTTGTTGTTATCTTCAAATCTAGCCATGAAAGAATTGGTGATAAAAAACACTCCTTTTTTCTCCCGGTATTTAAGGTTGAGAGAAACAGTGTTGTTGTTGGCGTTTGTTGTTGGTACTTGGTTTTCGTGTTTTTTTTTTTTTTCTTTTTTGTGCAGATCTTGTCACACGGGCAGATGTCAATCGATTACACCAAAACCAACAGCAACAAGAACAGAAACAAATTGTATAATTTTTGTGTTTTTTGTATTACCTTCCCGATGAATTTCAGAAATGAAAGGAACCCATAAACCTCGTTTGTTGCACCATGACCGACTCTTAGTTTTTTTTTTTTTTTTTTTTTTTGATGTTTCTGACTGGGATTTTAGAGTGGGAGTTTTGGGGAGTGGGGAAAGTGTAAGAAAGAGAGAGAAAGATAAATTTTGGTTATTTTTATTTTTTTAATTCAAATATGTAGTTTGAGATTTTTTTTTATTTTATTAATTCAAATATATGATTTGAGATGATGGATTCCATGTAATTTTTTAAGTTGAAAATATAGGTAAATTATCTATGATTTCAACTCATTTTTGGTGGAATTAGGGTTAATTAATTTTGGTTAAAATAATATTACTTTCATGTGAGAAATTTAATAGAGAAATGATACCATATGACAATATTTCTAAAATTTATATGAAAATGTTAGTAGAGGGTAATTTCATCATGAGGTCAAAATGATTCATTTATAATTAAGATAGAGAGTTTCAAACTCATAAATTTTTGGTTATCGAATCTTGCACAATATTACCAAGTCTTGACGTAATTTTGTAGTTTTTGAATTTTCAAAATATGTTTAGTTAGTTTTTTTGACAAGTTGAAGTTAACTTTCATAAATTTATTTAATAGTGGTCAAAAAAATTTTGAAAAACTAAAAATTTATAAATTAATAGTTAAATTTTTTTTTAGAATAAAATATTGTAAGGTAAAAGATCTCTTAATGTAAGTAGGATGATTTTTTAATTATAAATAACAAATTTTATTATAAAGACTAATTTTCAATTTTATTGAAAGAGCATAGAGATGTAAAAAACCAAAATACTGTTTTAAACATTTTTTGTTTAAAATAATATTTGAAGCATTAATTAATGGGTTAAGAAGGGTGGGAAAGGAGGGGAGAGTTGAAGGCATCAAAATGAATAATCAGAAATTGTGGGATTGATGGGAATAAAGGTATTTTGGGTGCTATTGGAGGAGACACTCCTCTGTACCCTCTTCAACTCTCACTTTTTTCTCTCTTTTTTTCTATATTCTATTTATTTTTTTTCTTTTGTGGGTTTTGGTTTTTTGTTTAGTGTTGCAATGCTACCACACTTTTTAAATTAAACCACTTCATTTTTTCTATCTTCTATTTGTTGATGTAAGAGTGAGAGTGATGATTCAAACTTTTGAATCATGATATAGAAGGAATATAATAGACTTTAATAAGATTACTATTTTAATTGTTTAATTATATTTGAGGTAAAATTTATATTATTTAATATGATATTAAAGTTTAACTAAAAGTGAATTTCAATACAAATATACTTTTATTTTTCCCAATCATAGGGTATATATTCTTCAAGCAAGGTCTATTTCACGCTACTTATTTTTCTTGACAACTTCTAAGAGTTAACAAGACTACCACACATACCAACGCAGGTTTTTTAAACATATTTTACTATCATTCTTATGCTTCATATGAAAATTCTCAATATGTCACTCAAGCTATAATTGCTCAAATTTGGAGTTCCTACATTTGAGTTATTTGCAAAGGAAAGTACATCTTACTAACTATCAATTTTTTTAAGTCTTTGTTAACCATGTCTTGCATATCCTCACGATCTCTTTCATTTGAATGTGGTATGTCGGTTCATTAATGTACATATCACTCCTAATCCCAGACGTTCATACCAAAATTTGGAGTTTTGTATCAATTTCTCCTTACCTCGATATTTCCATTCATCTCTTACGATCTGACCACGCTACCTACTTTCTTTTTTGTTTTCTTTTTTTTTTTTTTATGACTCGGGAACTTGGAACTTTCGTCCATGGAATATGGCACTAGAATACGTCGTAAGACCTTTGAGTGCTTAAGGTGGCGAGTTCAATCCATGGTGGCCACCTACCTAGAAATTAATTTACAACGGATTTCCTTGACATTCAAATGTTGTAGGGTTAAGCGAGTCGAGGTGCGCGCAAGTTGACCTCGATAGTCACGAGTATCAAACAAAAAAAAAAAGGATACATCATAAGATTGAAAGCAAGATTGGGAGTCGCCTAAAAAATTAAGCCTCACATCAACCTCAAATTTTGGACTTCAAGAAGAACATACTCTCAAGGCTCAGGCACTTTACCACTGCACTGCTGACACACTACTCCGCAGGAGATAGGAGCTCTTTTGGGCTCCGGCCAAGTCCCATTAATTGATCATAACGATATCGCCTACTTTTCTTGAATGCTTCTAAGAGTGAAGACTATTCCTCCACACACGAGGCATTACATGGAAAATTTTCAAGAGGCCTCGGGCATTACATATGAATATTGATGTAATATAATATATGGTGAATTGTAAAGTTGGTTTATATGGTTTGAATCAATTTATAACTTAGTCTATATAATTTTAAAATAAGAGTTTTTTTTTTTATAATTAGCTCAAATTGGGAAGAGAGGCACAAACCCTACCTAGAAGGTATTATTACTCTTAACTAAGAGGAGAGTCAAATACTGATATTTAGAATTGAACCTGTGACTGTTGAGTTGAATTGAATTACAATCAACCAAGCTGACACGTTACCAATCTTTCAAGTAACTGAATTTTTTTATCATTAACCTAAGCATTGTTCATACGAGCGTAATTTTTATTGATTAAAAGGTTCATGTTAACATTTGCATCAGAAGCTTTACCTTACAATGTATGGACTAAGAAAATCACGAATTTTCTGTTTAAAAAGAGCATACATTTTTGTATCGCATTTATTAAGACTTTGTTGATAAATTGATCGTCCAAACGTTCCTAGTAGTTCGTGGTTGACTTGTAACTATAATATATAATTGTTGTTACCTAGTTTGTAAACTTTTTTTTTTTTTAAATGAAATGAACCTAGTTTGAAAACTAACTTAAAGAAATGGTTTGTATATGTGTAAGAAAAATAAACTTGTAACAAAAATGAGTTTAACAAATTTCTTTAAAAAGTATTAATTTTTATGTAGAATGGAATTTTACACAAAAATTATTTTAAATAAATAAAACTTATAATGGACATTTTTTTTATAGAATGAAAAATGTTGGTTATATTATATTATGCGACCGTGGTTTGAAGTGAACTAATATTATATGATAAGCCTAGATATAAAACTTAAATTTAAACTTAAAAGGCACAATAAACTTGTGCATAGATAACATAAATTTTATAAAATAACCCAGTGTTAAATACACTAATCATGGATTTACAAAAATTATTAAAAAAAAAAAAAAAAAAAACTATGATTGTAAGGTGATGGATTCAATTCATGGTGTTCACCTACCTGGAACTTAATTTCCTACAAGTTTTCTTGGCATTCAAATATTGTAGGGTCAGACGGTATGCCCGTGACATTAATTGTTGTAAGGTCATATTCTTCAACTCTCATTAATATTAATCTCGTTATTATTAAGAGTCTTTTGTTTAACCATAATTCAAATAAAATATTATGTTAAAAATGTTGAAAGTAAATGTTGATAATACAAACAAAGTAAAGTAATCTTACTTTTATTAAAAGGGAGAATATCATATACTAATGTCAAGATTTCTCAAGAGTTTAAAATAATACACCGACCATATTTTAAAATTTCTTTTAGTTTAACAATTGTGAACAGAAATTATCATTTATAATCTCTTAATCATAAATGCATTTTTTTTTCTTAAATACATTATTATTATTATTATTATTTTTTTTTTTTTTTGAAACCTCCTAAATACATGAAATTGAATTAAAGATTCATTAGCATATAAATAGCTCGTTAAATCTAGGCAACATCCAGGTAAATCTTGATATTTTCCTGAATTCATATAATACAATAAACAATACCTCCATCTTAGATCTAATGGTTACAAAACCAAGTCAAAAGGCAAAACTCAAATACTATGATTCAAAATAAAAGTTAAAAAAGATTGAATGAGACAAGTAAAGAAAGATAAATTATTTAAAGATTTTTTAAAATTTCTTTTGGAAAAACAAAAATTTAAGAGTTGATAGGCAATTCAATGTGAACCATTAAATATTATGATTGATGGGAAATTTTCTCGATCTTATCAACCAATCTTTTCAATCCATCACTGACGACACGTTTTCATTATCATATATATGCACTGGCTACTCCTTTTCAGACCCCTTTTTTTTCAATTTAATTTCCCATATTTCTCTGGATTTTCCCTTCAAATTTGCATTTTGGGTACTTTATGAAACCATGAATGTGAATACGCAAGTTAGTAGTGTTTAGCCACGAAGAATAAGAGAGAAGGAAAATGGAGATAATTTTTCGTGTTTAAATCATCGAAAATTATTTCTTTCATAATCACATTTTTTAAAAATTATTTTTTTAATTATTCTCCTAACTGCTTTTTATTTTTTCTCTAACAATTTTTCATACATTACACTCTATTTTTCACTCACATCATATTCATTATTTTATTATTTTCATAATTATTACATTTATCTCAAACACAAATAATCATTCTTGTCATAATAATTACTTTTATTTCAAACACAAATAGCTATTATCCCATAATCATTATCATCTCTATTCTCTTTCTCGATATCATTCTTTCTTTAATCATTTCAATACTTGCTAGTCACTTTAATGAGATTATAATGTTGATTAGATGTATTTAACATGATTCACTTTCGAATGAAATTACATATATGATTTTTATTTCAAACATTTGGACTATGAGTCAAAATCCCTAAAATAAAGAATAAGTTATTTTCAATAAAGGTAGACTTTAATTTTCATGGTTTCAAAAATTAGTGATTAGTCTCGATAATTTAAAGAAAATTTTAATTTAACTTGTATATTTTGAAAATATTTAGAATTTAGTTTCAATAGTATTATAAAACCTAAAATATAATTTTTATTGTGCTAGCGGATTAAAAACATAGAAGTTCATTATTCATGCACAAATGATATAAATTCTTTTTTTGTTATATTTAGTCACTTAATTCATAATTTCATTATTGACACGTGAAAAATTAACTTTCAATTACTTAATTCGCTAATGATTAGATGCGTCAAATACTATGTTTTAGGTTTTATCAAACCATATAGACTAAATTATAATTTTTAAAACAATAATGACTAAATTCTATATTTTTTCAAATCATAAAGACTAAATTTAAGTTTTTGAAACCGTGAACACAAAATTCTAACTTTCTTCAAAGCATATGGACTAAATTTATATTTACCCAATTATAAAGTATATGCATAAAAGTAGATAAAATGACAAATAAGATGAAATTAATATTATTACACTTAATTTTTAAAGACAAAATTACGAATGAGAGTTGAGCTCAAACGACCTGATATATGATTTGATAACAAAAGGATTACATGTTTAAATGATTAAATTTTGTTTGTGGGGAAATTGTGCTGAATAAGTTATTCTCATAAAATAATTACAAATGTAGACAGATTTTATAGTATTTGCATTCATAATCATTACCGAGTTTTGAAAGTATGTGACAATATGTAACACCCTAGTTATTTTAAGTGTATTTGTGTATTTTATTGAGTAATCAATTAATGAGTTTTGAAATGATTTAAATACTTTGGCCAATAGTTATCCCAACCCTTACTTTAGTTTTAAAATTCATGGTAGTAGTGTTAAAACATAAGGATAATTCTCTCATTTTTGCAAACAACCATTTAAAAATAATACTGCAAATGTATATTTTAAGGTTGACATTGAAACTACTTTAAGGGTTTAGGGTTTTTCTATAATAAAAATAGAAATGAGATTTTATATACATATTAATATTGTTATTTTGGCCCTCTCAACATTTAATCCAACCACCTCTTTCTCTCTCTCTTCAAACCCACTTTATTTATCAGTTTCACGGAGCTAGAGAGCTCCGTTTGCGATTCAGAGACCAGTTCGGTACTTAGCGTGTCGAGGGATTCGAAACAACGTAAGGTTTACTGGTTTTAATGGATTTTTCTGGCGAGGGAGTTTTGAAACTCGTTTCGTATTTCGTAGTTTCGCAGAGCTAGAGAGGATCGTTCACGATTCCCAGACCAGTTCCGTGCTAAAGGTGACGAGACGAAGAGAAAGAGGTATGACCCATCCCTTTCCGTGGCGGTGTGCCGTTGGCTACCGCTGCCACCACAACATTTTTCTTGCGACACGACGTTCGCTGAATTTTCCATCCCTGTTCGTGTAGTAAACTCCGTTTTAGCTCGTTGTGCTTCGTTTGTTAGTTTCATGGATTTCTATTCATGTTTCATCGTTTAGGCGACTCTCGAGATTCGTTGCTTGGCTCGTGGTTTAGCTTGGTGGTTCGGTCGAGATGTCGGAAAGGTAAGGAGTTTCATTATGATCTGAGTTTGTGGCTTAAAAGCATGTGAATAGTAGCATGATAGGATTTACGAGAATTTGAATGTTGGATGACTTATCACATGTATATGTTGGTGTTGTGATTCACTAGTTGAATTGATTATTACTCGTGGTAGCATGGAATCGTGGTGTAGCTCGTAAGGAGGGGAGGTCCAGAGCAGCAAGGGAGGCAGAGGTCTCGTCGAGATCGTCATTAGAGTCCTCCTGAGAATGCTTTGGAATGCGCAGGTGTTCAAGGGTTCACCAGGGACCATGTCCGCTCAAGGTGAAGGTGTGTTACCGGCGTGGCAAGGAGGGCCACTTTGCAGCCCGCTGTTAGTTGCCATATTCCACTGGAGAGTCATCACGAGTATCATCAGCCGCGCTAGTCACTCTAGCTGAGCCTACTCTTTAGACCAATGAGTCTGTTGTCGTGTTCATAGGTTCCTTGCCCTCTTCGTATAGTTAATTCATGTTTGTTTCGACCTTGTATTTCTTGCCTTGTTATGTGTGCCCTTTGATCTCTGATCCTTGCTATTGAATGTGTTTGTGATTTTACCTTATGTTGTGTGCGCTCATATGTTTGCCATTGATTCAATATCCATGTTGTTTGATGGGTTGATTGTTTAAATTGTCTCAAATTCTTAGACTTGGTAAGTGATCGTGATGCTTTATCGGTTTCGTCTGGATCGTATTGCTCTATTTGGTTGTGTGATGAGTGTATTATGCTGGTTGTTTCATAATGATCGTATTACTCTGTTTGTTCAGCATGATCATATCTCATTGTCGTGTTTGCTCAGCATGATCGTATTACCTTGTTTGTTCTGCATGATCGTATCGCTCTGTCTTGGTTGTTTATCGTGATCACATTGCCTTGTTTGTTCAGCATGTGGTATCACTCTGTCTTGTTTGTTCATCATGTTAGTATCGTTTTAGTCGTTCTTATTAAGACTGTATTGCTCTATTTGTTTACCATGATTATATTGCTCTACTGGTGTCTTCACGATGGTATTGCTCTTTTAGTTTGTGATGGTCGTACTATTCTTATTGCTTTATTAGGATTCTTACTCCTTTGTCAGTTCATCATGATTGTATTATTGTATTAGTTTCCATTGTGATTATATCGCTTTGTCGGTTTATCATGTTCGTATTGTTGTATTCGTTCTTCTCCTTATGGTATTTGCTCTATATGTTCATCATGATTGTATTGCTCTGTTCATTCGTCATGGCCGCATTGCGCTGTTCTTTCATCATGATCGTATTACTATATTCATGTTTCATCGTGATTATACCGCTCTGCCTGTTCACGCATGTGCGAGACACTTAGCTTCAATTGTCGTGTCTTCTAACTTGTTTCTGTTTGCATGCTTAACCCCATGGTGGAGCTCCTTATTGGGTATATTTCGATATATGCACCCCTTACGTTTTCAGGTACTGACCCATTCCGATGTGGCTAGGCTGGGAGCTGCATCGATCATGGATACGGTGTCGTTATTTTCCATTCCGAATTACTTTTATTCTGTGTCAAACTTCATGTTTTAAACTTTGTTGAATTGTATTTCGTTTTGAACTATCGGAATCCCGAACCATGTTTTGTATATTTTCGAACTATCCGTACTGTTCCATGATTTTATGAGATTTTTTTAGAAAATGCATGTGGTTACTAAATTGGTTTTGAGGATTTTAATATGCATACACTCGTAACACCCCATTAGAGGACTTTAAGAACTCGGATCGTTGCACAATACTTGTTAATATCAATGACTACTTTTATTATTATTTTTTAAAGTGACTGTATTTGTAATTATTTTTAGATTTTACAAGTCTTGTAAGTTTTATTTTTTATTTTTTAATATTTGTGATTGTTTGGGTCAGCTTGTGCAGATCCCGATTAATGTCACATGACATATCGTCTGACCATACAACATTTTGATGTCAAAGAAACTCGTACGAAATTAATTTTTAAATAAGTGATATCATCATGAATTGAACTCATTATTTCTTAATTCTCCAAAACTCTCTTGATTATTATGTAACTTTATGACTTAACCCATCACCATAGTTTCAAATGATTTATTTTTCAATATTTTTGTTAAACATTAAAAAAAAAAAAAAAAAATTAACAACCGATCAAAATTCAAATAACTATCAACGTAATTGTGTTTTCAATAAACGAGTTTTAAGTATACTATCTCTTCATCGAAAACATACATCCAAATGAATTTTTATTGATTTCTCCTTTTTTTTACTTTTAAAAATAACTTTCATTTCTAATTACTCTATCATTTCCCACCATTCATTTCAAATCAATTAAAATAATTCATTTTTAACCACTTATTTTTAATCATTACTTTTTTAACTACTTAAAATGACTATTCATTTTAAATCTATATTCAAACAAAGTTTTGACTCTAACTTCTCTACACAAAAACCACATCCAAACGATTTTTTTACTATAATTCTCAATTTTTAACTACTCAAAATAACTTCTCAATATAAATCTTGGCTAAATATGTTAAACAAACATCCTCTCAAATTTCTAATTTTAGAAACCATTTTGGCTGTACAAAAACTAATCAAACACCTCTTTTTTTTCTTTTTTTGAAAAGCGCACACAAAATAAAAGCAGGCCGTGTTTGGTATCTTATTTTAGAAGTGAATGCTTGAGTAGTTAGCTTAACCAAATCCATATTTAATAGATAATTTTGTAACTCTAATTTGTCGGAGTAGTTGCATTATTTACCATTTAATATCATTATTAAAAAGAAACATTATTCATAAAACTACGTGAAAATTAGTTCAATTAAGAAAATAAAGCTAAGATACTATTTTAATTTTTTAGTTTTATTTTAATTCCCAATTTTAAATGAGAAAAGCAACCTGACCTAATATTTTCTCATTTTAAACATACAAAATTTAATTCGGGTACAAAATTTAATTTTAATAGACATGAACGAGATAATAATAACAATTTTAATAAAAATTTGACAAAATGTGAATATATTTAAAAAGTTACAAATTCTTTTTTAATAGATTTGAGATTTTCTTTTTAAAAGTGTTTGGATGAGAAGTTAATTTGAATAGTTAAAAATTGAGAAGTTGCAGTAAAAGACTCTATTTGAATGTGTGTGTGTGTTTTTTTTTTTTGTAGAAGAGTTAGATACAATAACTTGTTTGGATGCTCATTTGAAATGAATAGTTATTTTGAGTAGTTAAAAATAAATTATTACAAATAAATGATTAAAAATTAGTTATTTTGAATAGTTAGAAATAAACGATTAAAAATGAGTAGTTAGAAGTAAAAAATTATTTTGTATAATTAAAAAAGAAAAATTGCTTTGTGTAATTATAATAATTCATTTAAATATGTTTGAAAAATAGTTAGTAAATATTCTTCTAAATTCTCCATAAATTGAACAAACAAACACCCCCTTCAGCATGAATGCGAGCCGTTTGTTTTCCTTTTTTGTGATAAATTTATACATCTGCAAAATGTTATTAAAAAAAAAAAAAAAAAGCAGGCTACCTATCACACAAATCAATTTAAGTTTTTGTTTAAAGTACAAATATTTAACATTTTAAAGTTTCGAAAATAAAATAGAACAAATCCAAAATACATATAGATATTTTAATCCAAAAAAAAAAAGTGAAAATTGTATACTTGTGAGATAAGTAATAAATCACATCACGATTATATTCTCAAAAAAAAAAAAAAAAAAAAATCACATCACGATTAGTAATAGTATCCATATTATCATTATTTCATTGACTTATTAAAAAAAGATATTTACATATTTGTTTGCCTTTTTTTTTCCACCCAGCATTACAAAAGATGAAAGTAATGTGATCTTCTTCTTTTTTTTTTTTTTTGAGGTAATATTATCTCTTTGCATTTTTAAAAATCTTCTGTTTGCATTGATGTCAAAATTTTTAATTAATCAATACGTGCGCGAAAGTTTTTCTAAAATTCAATTTTTTGAAATTACATTACCACGAACATACGAGTATCGTCACAAAATTACACACCCAAGTTTTTCTTAAAAAATATGAGTAAAACTGTTTCAATTTTTTTTTCTAAATTAATTTCCATAAATATTATGGAAAAATATATTCATAGGAGACTTTCATGCCTAAAACAAAAGATTAGATTGATTTATAGTATTTCCAATATCAATAGTACTTGAATTGAATATAATATTAGTTAAAAAAAATGAATATAATATAAGAATATGATATTATGGCCACTTTGAAGGCATACAATTGTAATAATTGCAATCTAAACTAAACCTAATAAGATTTTGCATATATTCTATTCACAAAAAGAAACCCTCTAAAGTCTAAAAGAGACTTATTATAAAATTAAAAAAAAAAAAAGAAGAAGAAGTTGAGAATATTGATCAATAAAGATGTAAAAACTGAGTTAAATTCTCTATGTTTGACTCTAACAATATTTTGATTCTCTTAATTTTATATATCCTGATTTTTTTTAGTACATCAATATATTTAGATTCCAAAAATCGAATCTGCAAATATCTTTACATATTTAGTCTTCTATTTATTCATAAAGAAAATATAACTTAACCATATAGTCTTTATATTTAAAGTTTAGATTAAAAATATAACACTGACATAAAATATAGACAATCCGGGTGCATAAAGGAAATAAATCGTTTAAATCAAAATAAATTAAAGTGACCCTCCTAACCTCTTTATTTTGAAAATCAAGAACAAAAACCTCTTAACCCTTGAAACTTAAAATTGAAATTAGATTGGTGCGTGGATAAGGGAGAAGTTTGGAAAAAGAAATCTGGAAAAGATTTACCCATATTATTTATTTAAAGTGAAAAAAATTCTCCTTACTCTCACATTTCATCCTCTTCTCTTAACAACATTTTTAAAACAAAATTTTCCTCAACTCTATTAGATATTGTGTTATTTATTTGGTTAGATTTGTTATATTTAGTATTTAGATGTCATATTATTTAGGTTAGTTAGATTTTTCGATTCAATATCACCGTATAAATATTCATTCCCATCAATGAAATAAAATGTTGAATTTCTACTCTTTCAAAATTTGATAAACTCATCTTCAAAACTTCAATTTTTATTTTACTACCAACAAATTTATCCAAACATACAATTTTTGTATAATAACTCATTCAAGCACAGTTTTTGTAGAGCTTCTTATTCAAACAACCTCATCAAATTATAGTTTTTGTGGAGCCACTCATTCAAACTCCATATCTTAATCATTCATTTTTTTTTCCTTCAACTCGTCTTCCACCATTCAAACATGCCTGTAAGTGCAAATTGGTTAAGTATATGTTCTAGCCTTAAATGTTATTTTTTAAAATTCAATTCAATTCAATTATAAAGAGCATTTCCGTAGGACTTTTACCTGTGCACAGGAAGAAACCAATAAATAACTCTTCACATGTGAAATTATAGAAAATTTTATGAAAGATAAAATAATTAATTCAACCTATATTTCCGTAGGACTTATACCTGTGCTGATTATATTTGAAAGGAAGAAACCAAGAAATAACTGTTCACGTGTGAAGTTATTGAAAATTTTATGAAAGATAAAATAATTAATCGAATTAATTATCATTGTATATCTGATAGCATCAATTATACATAACATAATAATTTGGATAACAATGTTATCAAAATTTCTCAAATACATTTTTAGAATCTACTTCTTAGTTGACTCTTATTAATTGGAATAAAAGTTTAGTACAAGATTTGACATTCCTGCTCAAGATGAGGTCTAATGAGGCATGAGTACATATGGAGCTAGACTGCAATTAGGTTAATAACCTAAATTTTTAATTTGTTGAAAAGTATGTCACATAAAACCATTTGTCGCTTAAAAATCAATGCATTAAAATGTTGGTACGTAATTTACAAACACATAAAAACCACTATTTCTAAAAAAGCACACACACTCACTAACCACTATTTCATAATTTATGATACTTTTGTTATCTATTTAATTATTGAAAATTAGCTTTGTTTTATCATAGTTTTTTTAAAATGGTTATCTCACCATTCTCTACAATGGATTTCAATTCATTATCATTAATTTCATCGCATTTATTTTTATTAAAAAAAGCAAGTTTTTTTTATGTTTTTTTTTTTTTTAATAACTTGGTTAAAAAAATAAGCATTATATGTTTAAATTTGAAAAAAAGGGAAACAAAATGGTATATTGAACAACTTTTAAACACAAAAAATAAAATAACAAAATAAAATAAATTTGAATTTTTGTGGTATCGTGACATGGGGGATGTTTGTGGCATGGGTATTGAAATGGAGATAATGTGAATGAGAATGATTCTCGATGCTTGGGCAACTAAGAATCATTCTCCTCATAATCACATTTTTTATTTTTTACATACAACTTTTTATTCTCGCCATAACTATTTTTTATTCATGTAAGGACCCGACCCAAATCAAGGTCTCAACCTAAGTCATTAACTCTACGTGCATGAAAATATAGACAGCCAGGGCATGCATAATAAAACGACAGTGAAATCCATAAAGTCTCAGTGCATAAATAGAAGTTCGAAAGCCATCAAAACATAATAGTAAAGGGTACCCATAAGTTGGAAAACATAAAAATATAGGAGTTCTAAAACAGTCTCAACATGCCCCTGAAATAGTTCATGCTGATAAAGACTAAACATACATAAAAGTAAATGCAGCGGGTCCCATAGTCATCTCTAGCTCCGTCGATCATCCATCTTGGTACAGCCTAGTAGTACCTGTGGGAAATTCCACAGTGGAAAGGGTGAGTTTTTGCAAACTCAGTAAGGCTCTCCCAGCTCAGGGATAAACATGCAAAGGAATACAAACATCAACAAACAAGTATGATAAGCAACATAACCGAGGGGTATACAAAACCAAGCTCCTAGGTGCTAAGTCAGGAAACCTCGTCTTTGACGAGCACCTCGCAGAGCGATTTAAAGATCATAGACCCCAAGACCAAAAGCTCACAAATAGTCCTCTGACTTGAGAGCAATCTGGCCACCTACTCTAGAGGAATCCGGCGAGTCGAGCGTCCTATTGGTCCCAGGTCTCGTACTCATGGCGAGAGGTGGTGCCACACCAATCACCAAGGAACCATATCAGACTCATGCCATATACTCAGAAAGTGCCTAGGCTACTAATAGAAACCATCCAGGGTCGTGAGCCTGGCCGGCCGACCATCCACGGAAGTCCTGCAGAGCGAGAGAATATCACCTCAAGCTAGGGTGTGAGCCCGAATATCATCGTCTACATCCACCTACTAGTCTCCTCTATCTGGTCCCCATGACTCATTTTGGTTCAAACAAGGCATTGAGTCGTGCATCAAACATCATGCAAGCCCATATCAGAACAATCATGCAACCACATGCAACTCGACCATATCAGGCAGGCATACATGAATCATGTATCAATAGTCACACAAGAGACAAGACATGTAATGTATATGCTCTCGATTCAATCAAATGCAACATACAATGCACATGGTTATGCTACAAACAGACAAATCAACTAATGCAAGTCAATCGGCTCATGTATTAATCACAGGTCCTCGAGAAGGGGGTGGGGTGAAGGGTACCTTACCTCGGCTGAGTCCCCCAAACTCTCTAGGATCCACTGGAAACTCCTGAAATAAACAAACCAGTCAAAACTAACACCTCAGATCATCAAAATCGGATCTAGAATATCGAATTACTTAACCATGACAAACCTCGAAAAATGTGTCCTGGCGATCCCGCGTGCCTCTCAAACTCGGCTCGTAGAACGAGTAATATCTCGAGTCAAAACTGGTCAGCATAAAAGTCAAAGGGTCAATACTTGTCATTTAACCCAAAACAAACAATATTAAAACCAAATCCAAACAACCTTTAAGCCAAACACTCCCTAAACTTATAACCAAACATTGCTATAATCATAACTTAAATACCCATGAACAAGCAGCCAAATAGTCCTTATTCTAGCTTTGATTAGCACTAACCCATTAGCCAAACAAGCCTAAACCACCAATTAAATGAGTTTAAACCCAAAACAAACAACCTCTAAATCACATTTAAATAGCTTTAAACCCAACTTAAATAGCTTGCCCACTAAACTAAACACCCATTTTCTTCTTCATTTAGAACCCAAAACACTACAACCCTAAAATAAGAGAGAATAGAGAGAGACACCTCACCACAACTCCGGCGGGCTTGCGACGACTCTGGTTTCCTTTACACGACGTGACAAACTGGCAGCAGGCGGCAACGCTCGAAACCACGACGGTGCTAACACCCCGAACCACCACACACGACGAACGACGCCACTGACCCACGTAAAAACTCCTAACTCGCGGTGGCGACGAACTCTCCGGAAAGACAAACCCACGATGGAAACCACAACCCATACACACCGGCGAAGAACCACGAACCCAAACGCTGCACTCACGCACCCCCTTGACGCAGAATCTGACGACGAGAACTACGACAACGAAATCGGCACGAACCGATGAGCTGGTTGGCTGCTTGATTAGAAAAATTGGGGAAGGAAGATAAGGATACGACCCAAATTTCGAGAATGAATAGTAACTGGCAGCCCTAGGGATCCACAAATGTATTTAAATAAAAGAAGGAGAAAGACCACTTTACCCTTTGCTTTTCAAAATAACCTAAAATAAGCCCATTTCTTACTTCTTTATCCATTTATTTATTTTAAAACTAGACTAATAGTGAGGGTTATTACAATTCATATCATAATAATTCCTTTCACTTCAAATACAAATAATCATTCTCTTCACTTCAAACATAAGTAATTGGTTTTTATTTTATATTTGAAAGTATTTGAATCAACTTCTGCGCATATAGACTATTTTCACAAAATAAATTGTTTTACAATACAATATTGATTGCCAATAAAACATGTAGGAAATTATTTATTTGTAGGTGACTGCTATGGTTCTAACCCATAATCTTTTGATATTTTAAAGTGATTTTGTTTGCTCGTCCAATCCATTATGACTTGTATGGATGTACTAAAAATTTGACAACTCAACCAACCCGGACTATCAAGCTCAAACGATAAGAATTTTATATCGAGTTATAACTTTTTTTAAAAAAATCTTATTGAGTTATAATTTTCTTTGGACTAAGTTGGGTTATAATTTAATTATTTTCTTTGCTTTGAGTTGATTGTCCAATTTTTTGTCGAGTTCAATTTAACTCAACCTAGGAGTGCACAAATGAACCGACAACCCGACGAACCCGGACAACCCAACCCAAATTATAAGGGTTTGGTTGGGTTGAGTTTATTTTCGGTTCGGGTTGGGTCCAAAAAATGGAGAACCAAATTTTTCTGTTTGGGTTCGGGTTACTTGTATTTTGGTTTGGTTCAACCCGAACCGAACCGAGATATATATTAACTGTGTGTAAAATGTACAAAAAAAACACAGTGGTGTGGTGGTGTGATGTGGTGATGTTTTCATTTCCTTACTGCTGGAGGAGGTTCGAGCCTGATGTATAGCCAATTTTTTTAATTAATCTTTTAACAAAGAACATATATTAAAAACTCTGTGAGTCTTTTAATAAATACTTTTTTCTTTTATTTTTTAGAATATCTTTTTTTTTTATAGTTAATTTTTGTGACAGTCATTTATAAACAAAAGAAAGATATATTAGTGTGTTTTTTAGAATATCTATTTTTTATATATCTATTTTTAGAATATCTATTAATAACTACTTATATTATT
>JBBMKA010037865.1:0-22517 GCA_037833695.1 Sechiopsis laciniata | reverse complement strand
GCTTCGTTCCCCTTCCCAACTCATAAGGTAATCCTCCATCGGTTGGGAAGGGGAACGAAGCACTCCTTATAAAGGGTGTGGACACATTCTCCTTGCAAGACGCGTTTTCCCCATTGAGGGAGAAACAAATCCTTGAGGCCAGTGGGCCAAAGCGAACAATATCTTGGCTAACGATGGGTTGGACCGTTACACTTCAAGATTATGACATAATAGATTGGCCCACATCAGTCATAGAAGACTTGATTGCTTATCTAAGTAAGGACTTTTGAGAGTTATGAAGCCATCAACAATTGAAAATTGTGAGCATTGCATTTAGTGTTTGTAGTTTAAATCAGATGGGATATTAGATTATATCCATTCTGATCTCTAGAGTCCCGCTCGGGTCCAAACACATGGTGGAGCAAGATACTTTCTTTCCCTAATTGACGACCACTCTAGAAAGTTATGGGCATTTATGCTGATGACCAAAGATGAGACTTAATCTGGGAAGCAAGTTAAGGCCTTGAGAAAAGATAATGGGTTGGAATTTCTGAATTAAGACTTCAACGATTTGTGCAAACAATCTGGGATTAAGAGGTTTCTGACTGTTCCGGGCACCCTTCAATAGAATGAACTTGCAGAAAGGTTCAATTGAACCATTTTGGAGAAAGTGAGATGCATGCTATCATTTGCTGGTTTGTCCAAAGTTTTTTGGGGTGAGGCAGTTAACACTGCTGCCTAACTGCCTACATCATCAAACGAAGTCCTCGACTGTTTTGAATTTTAAGACTCCTCAAGAATTCTGGATCGGTTCTCTACCAAATCTGAAACATTTGAAAGTGTTTGGTTGTGCAACTTATGCACATACTAAGCAAAATAAGCTGTATTCTAGAGCCAAGAGATGTATCTTTATTGGATATCATTCTAGAGTGAAAGGATACAAGCTTTGGTCTCAAGAATCAGGAGATCGAAAATGTTTTGTAAGCAGAGAGATGTCAAATTCAACGAAGAATTATTTCCCTCGAAAGAGACTTCTAGCAGTGAAGTCAGAGATAATTTAGAAATTGAGATTGAGTTACTTGGCAAATATTCGAGAACTAATTTGACTTCTTCTACTTCTACATCAAGAGATTCTTCTGCTGAGCCATCTGTGCATATCGATGATACTACACATTCTAATTTCATTGTTGTTTCTTCTGAGTCAGAGGATGTTCCTACTAGTTTAGAGAGTGATGTTCAGCAAATTGCTCATGTTGTGAATCTGAACATTCAGTCTTATTAGCTTACCAGAGATAAGCAGAGAAGGATAATTAGACCTCCATCCAGATATGATGAAACTCAATTTATAGGTTTTGCTTTGTACTGTTATGATGATGAATACCAAATACCTACAAGCAAGCTTTGAATTCCAACCATTTCACTTGGATTTTGGTGGATCGTTATGAAAATTATAAGATTATTGACTGTAGATGGTTGTTTAAGGTGAAACCAAGAATTAAGGGATTTGCTCAACCTTGGTTTAAAGCGAGATTGGTTGCCAAAGTTTACACATAAGAAGAGAGGATTGACTACACTGAAGTTTTTTCTCTAGTTATCAGACATTCTTCTATAAGAGCCTTATTGGCAATGGTTGTTCAATTCAACCTTGAATTAGAGTAGATGGATGTAACTACAACGTTCTTGCATGGAACCTTGGATGAAGATATCTTTATGAAACAACCTCCTGAATATGAAGTAGATGGTCAGTCTGACATGGTTTTTCATTTGAAAAGGTTCATCTATGGCTTTAAGCAGTTTTTGAGGCAGTGGAAGAAGTATTTTGACTAGTTCATATCTGAGAATGGTTTTGCTAATAACTCCTTTGACTCTTGTGTTTACAGAAAGACTGTCAATGTAAATTGCTTCATCTTGCTTCTATTATATGTGGATGATATTCTGATTGCATCGAGCAGTGTTACAGAGATTAAGAGGGTAAATTGTTGAATAGAAAATTTGAGATGAAAGATTTGGATGCTGCTAAGAAAATTTTGGGTATGGAGTTGAGTAGATACTGAGACAATCACAGTCTAAGTATCAGTCAACCTGAGTATCTGGCTGGTATTGTGAAACGCTTTCATATGGAAAGTTACAAGTCGGTGAAGATTCCATTTGCTCAGCATTGCAAATTGTCATCAAGTCAGTCACCATCTTCTAATGAAGATATTCAAGATTTTAAAAGTGTTCCTTATTTTAATCTTGTTGGGAGTATTATGTATCCTATGATATCGTGTAGGCCGGATTTGGGACACTCGATGAGTGTTGTTAGCAGGTACATGAGTAATCTTGGTAAGCCCTATTGGAAAGTAGCTGGGTGGATATTGAGGTATATCAAAGGCTCAGTCACAAAGGGTCTTTTGTATACAAAATCTGATAGTTCTGAAGAATCCATTCTGATAGGTTATATTGATTCTGATTATGTTGCTGATGCCGACAGGCGTAGATTGCTTACAGGGTATGTTTTCATGTTGTTCGACAATGTGATTAGTTAGAAGTCTAGCTTGCAGACAGTTGTTACTTTGTCTTCGACTGAAGCAGAATATATTGCTTTGACTGATGCAATTAAGGAGTCTTTTTGGCTCAAAGGTTTGATTTTTAAAATGCTTGATTTAAACTGTTTGATTGCTTTGCATTGTGATAGCCAGAGTGCTCTGGCATTGTCTAAAAATCCTTCTTTTCATAATCGAACCAAGCATATTGATGTTAGATTCCACTTTGTTAGAGATGTTGTTGTTGAGAACAAGTTTTCATTGCTGAAGGTGAACTCGGTTCACAATCCTACAGATATTCTGACAAAAGCCCTGTCTTCTGAGAGATATGAGTACTTATGTGATTTACTCTACATGGGCGAATTTTGAGCCAAGTTTGTTTGGCATTCTTATTTGAGCTGCTTTGTTTGGGTAGCTTCTGATCCAGGTGAGTCTCGAATTCTGATATTATGATTGTTCAGCTTGAACGAGTTCTGATCCAGGTGTGTATAAGCTTCTGATGATCTAGGTCAATTATGATATTCTGATTGCCATTTTGTTTTAAGATATGTACTTCAAGAGGATAGTTTGTTATTAGTTGAATTACACATCATTAGCCCATTTGGTGAGTTAACTGTAACTTGGGTTAATTTTGGGGATTGGTTAACTAACCATGAGAGTTGTGTAAAACGAGTGCTACTATATAAAGCACTCATTGGGTTATCTTCTTTCTTGAGAGAGATTTAGAAACTCTAGCCACCTTATGAGCTCTTGTACATCTATCGCAATGATATTATAAGTGAACTCGATCAATCTCGATCGATTCACATTTTGATAATGGAGTAGGCATAGTCCAAACCACTTATATCTATTGTGCTTTTCTCTACTCATTGATCCTCTACTTGTTAGATCTGGATTTGCATAACATTAATGTTGAAAAATTAAAAACTAAAATCAAATGGTTATTAAATTCGTTCTTAATTTTTCAACTTGATAATTTTTTAGTTTAAAGCTATTTAAATTCACGTGTTTTACTTTTTGTATATTTGTTCCGTGTATCAATTTTTAACCTTTTAGTTTATCTTTTTCCAAAAAAAACCTTTTATTTTATTTTATTTTATTTTAATTTCACCAATTAGTTAAATATATTCAATGCGTTTTATTTATTTTATTTTATTTTATTAGAAAATACTTATTTGGAACTTACCTTGAGTAAGTTAGTTTGTTTCCATGACAAATTTAATTTATTAGTTTTTTTAGATTCTACCTCGGTGAGAAAATCTTCTAACAATAAACTATTTCACTCCTAACTTATATTAATTTTATCTATGAAAAACTCATATTAATTTAACTTTTTTAATCTATAATTTAATTATTGATTTTGAATCATTATTTAACCAGAGAAGAAAAGAGACATATTTTATCGTATAAAAGAAAATAAAAGAAAAACATTAAAAGGAAGAGAAAACAATATTATTATTTAAGGTTAAAAAAAGAGATAATAGATGATAAATAAATGAAGGAAATAATTGAATCACCAATTTATTTATTTATTTTTTTAAATAATAATAATTTCAATTCCGTGTCTGCGTTGGCTTTGGATCATAGAGGTCGACTTGTCGTCCATTATGTGGTTGGAGCGGTCTTGCATTCTTCTCCGCAGACTGCGATTCAGAGTAAAAAACAAAAGTAATAAGAAAAAAGAATAAAAGTCGACATGTCGTTTTAGTTATAAAAAATATATAAAAACAAGATTCTTTTAAGGAAAAACATTTGAAAAGATTAAACTCCTTACATCGTGAACAGCCGATCTGAGAAGCTTCACTTGTTTCCGTGAGACTGTTCCTATCTGATATTATACATTAAAATAATAAATAAATAAATAAAACTTACTAATGGGATGAGATGATTTTTTTTCTTTCTAAAACTACAATTTTATACTAAAATTAAGTATAACTAAGATCAATTTTGGGTATAAAAAAACATTAATTTTGTTGCAGTTTTTTAATTGACAGATAACATAATGTCAAATTAGTGATTTTCTTAAATTTAGAGGAGATTATGAGTGAATTTTTTTTTTTTTTTTTTTTTTTTTAATGTAAAACACGAATCAGAGATGAAATTAAAAAAGACAAAAAAATAAAAAAAAATCTTTAAATTTAAGAACTTTCTTTTTTAATGCAATAATATTTGGATGAGATTTTGAAGTGTCACTTGTTTCTTGCTCATAACCCAATAAAAATATAAGTATAATGAAATTTTGTACCGCCAAATAACTTTAAGTTTGAACCTTTATTTCTCCAGTATCATTGAATAAAAAAAGAGAATCTTTCATGAGTAGCAAAAAAAATTAATTATAATAAGACTCCATTGAAATTTAAAATTGATCTATTTCATATTTTGTTATGTATAAAATATTTTTAAACTATACTATAATTAAAATAGGGATAACAAATTTTCTAAAATTACTAATAACATAGCTATACAACTTATCTTATATATAACTTTTCTTTTTAACTTCATTCAAGAGAGAAAGGACATAAAAGGAATTAAAAGAGTTTGGATTAAAAGTAGTAAATAATTTTACATACGGATATCAGTTTAAGTGTAAAATTTGAGGCTGACCACATTAATAAGTTAATTATATAAATGTATGATAAAATAATTAAGAGATCGCAAATTCATCATATTATTGATAAGTGGAAAAAATGTAAATTTTAAGCTATTAATATGTCTACAACTAGCCAAAAAAAAAAAAAAAAAACATGTTAAGACAAGAAACTATCCCTTTTGTTTTTTTGGAGACAAGAACTATATTCTCTTTATTTTTAGTAATAATAGTACATCAATTTTGAATCAATCTAGCTTCTTCTTTTTTTTTTTTTTAAAAAGAATCGATCTAGCTTTAACCTTTACTTGTATAAAGCCACCAACTATAATTTAACTATATTCAAAATATGTACCATGCAAAGAGTTAATCCCATCTTTAAGTAGTGATTGAAAAATTATAATTAGAGGGTTATAAACATTGAGATTATAAAAGGGACTTTTCATTTTTATATTGATCAAATGTTTATTTTTATTTAAGAAATAAATAAAAAGAAGAAAAATACCTTTTTGTTAATGTTCCAAATAACACCTTCAGTACAAGGAGGAACAGTGAGGGATCCCATATATCTATAATACTTCTTGCCACCAATTTTTATCTTCCTAGGATCTATAATTCCTGCATTTTTCTCTTTTTCTTCATCCAATGCCTTGATTTTTCTACTTAGCTTCACATTTCAATATCATTCTATGATTAAATTAGCCTTCATGTTGAATTCAAAAAACTTTATAACAAGCTTAATATATCAAAACAAAACTTCATTCTCTTCTTAAGTACATATTTATATGATATGTTATGATTTTTTATTATTGCTTACCTTGGAGAGGAAAGTGTCACGACGACCAATCTTGTAGAAGATTCCAAGAACAGCAATAGGATATTTGACATTTGGGTTTGAGCTTTGGTGAACCAAATGAAGCTCTAAATCATACCTAATTCCATGAAAAAAAATATATTAATAAATAAAGAATCCATTAGTTAATTTCAAAGTAGGTATAAGTTTTATTCATTTGATTAAAGTACATGTTATCGACTAATTAAGTGGTTAGAAGTTTGGATCTTTTAGTTCTAAGGTAGAAAAACAAAATTAGATAGCTCATTGCTAATGATTCTGATTTAAAATTATATTTTTTTTTTCACTTTTCAATTTTTGAAGTGTAAAAACTAGAGGTATTCAATCAAATCGTATATTGATTTAGGTAAAATAAAGATTTTGTAAATTATAAATTATTTGGATGTTATGATGTATTATTTCTTCTTAGGAATTAATTAATTCATATGAGTTACCTTGATAACCAAATAGTAGAAGATGATTGTCACTTAAAAATAATCGATGTGTGTTAAGTTGGCTCGATTTCTCACGAATAAAAAATCATTAAAAAAAACCATTTATTTGAACATGATATAATAAAAAACAAGTTGATAATCTAATCAAACTTGTAGAGTTTGAAGTTTTTTTTTTTAAAAAAAATTATTTCTTTAACAACTAGGGATAGAGTAATTTGAATCCTTGATCTCTGGGTAGGATCCCATAATTGTTCCACATTGAAAAAATGGAGAATTCAACAAATATTTATAAGAGATGTAGGTTATTCCTCTTATTTGAATTGGTTTTGAGGTGAAATCTCATATTCTCTAATATTGATCATTGGATATACACTAATACTGTTTACTCTTGTTTGTAGAGTTAGAGTTAGGTAAATTGGAAAAAATCTTCAATATTTTCTATTTTTCAACACCTTAAGTAGAAAAAATATCTCGTATTGAATGATATTTTCTCACAAAATAATTCTAAATAATATTTGCATCATAGTCAATAATACGTTTTAATATAGTATTTTAAATATTCATTAACACCAATATTATGCATTATTAATACAGTAGTACTATAAGAAAAGTATGCAACAATTCTCTTTAATACCAATTATCATAGTTGTTAATTTTTTTTTAAAGTGATCATAATTATAATTATTATTTTTTATTAATTTAACTAATATTGTAAGTTCCCAAAAAAAAAATATGGTTAGAGAGAGAAGAGATTAACCTTCTTCCATTAAGTGTGTGTTCCGATGGAGAATGCCAATGAGCTTGTTGAAGAGCATAATCTGTGCCATTAATTTGACTTGATCCTGCATTTCCCTCCCACTTAAGCTTTTGAATCATTATATTTTACATGGAAAAACAAACTTATGTTAAATTTATCAATTCTAATAAAATGTTCAAAATAAACAAACAACTTACTTAAAAATAACCCTAAACCTAAACTTGTGGCTAACCTCTATTTGGAAACATTACACGAAAAGAAAAGAGAAAAAGTCAATTTGCCCTCATAAGTTGAAAATTTTAAATTATTAAACATTCATTGAATTAAATTTTATGAATTTTGGGTGTATAATAAAAAGGGCAAAGAATTTTCTTCTATAATAGAAAATCAAAACTAATTTATTTATAGTACGAAATCCAAATTAAATTATATCATCGATAGAATTCAATCAGCGATAAATTCATTCTATCACTGGTTGAGTTATACCACTCATAAAAATTATATCATAGATGAATTATTTTAAAAATTGTATTGCAAATATAATAGAAGAAGTAGAATGTCGTTCTCAAGATAAATTTCATAATCAATAATCATGAGTACTACCAATGGGAGAACAACACAACAGGACACGTACACATATATTTGTCACATAATATAACAAAAGTTTTGATATTATAAGTATACACTATTGTTTTTGTTATTATTCTATAAATATTTGTTGACAAATGCTTTGTGCCTATTAGGGTAAACAACTAGAGCAGGGGAGAGGTAGGTATTTACTCTCATAATATAACCATTATGAGTTGAGGGTCAAAATGGATTTAACTATTTGATTCTTTTCTTTTCTTTTTTTTTTTGAAATTTAAAATTATTTTTTCTCAAATTTCTTACAATATTTTTCATCTCTTTTTACCATGTATGCATTTTCTTTAAGAAAATATGCGAATGTTAACCAAATTTCAAAAACAAAAATATAGAAGTTATTTTTTTTGTTTCTAAATTTTGAATTAGTTTCTAAAAATATAGGTGTGAGAATATAGATATCCAAATAAGAAAAACTAAAAATAAAATAGTTATCAGACCAAAACTAAATCACTATGAATTTTTAATTTAGGATATTCACTTACATATAAATAATTTTTCTTTTAAAATTTTTTAACTTTAAATATGGTAAAATTAGACAAGTTATCTCATAAAAATATTCAAAGTAGGTGTAAATTGGTCACAACATACATAAATATCAACAAAGAATAATTTTAGAGAGAATTTGTTTAAGGTTGGTCGCAAAATTGGATATCTATGGTCAATTAGACCTCGCTTGATAACCATTTCATTTTTCATTTTTTGTTTTTGAAATTTAAATCTCTATTTACTCAAATTCTCTACATAAATTTTATCTTCTCCTAGGTAAGTAGGTGAATTCAACCAAGTTACATAAATCAAAACAAGTATTTAGAACCTATTTTTTTAGCTTTCAAATTTTGGTTTGATTTTTAAAAACATAAGTAAAATATAGGCATCAAAGTAATGAAAACTATACGTTAAAATAGTAGTTATAAGCTTAAATTTCAAAAATCAAAAATAAAAAATCAAATGGTTATCAAACGAAACCTTAATAATTAACCATTTTTCTTTGTTGAATTGTGTAAAGCAAGAATTTGCGAACTTGTTCCCCTATTTTCTTTCATAAATTATTTACGGTACTTAAACTATTTATTAATATATTTGATGCAGCTAGCTTTGGTAAGACAGAAGAAATCAACCCTAATAGGGTAGGGAGAATTCTTCCCCAAATAACAAAAACTCTCTTTGGGGGAGAAAACTCTGTTAACTTCATTCATCTAAAATTTCGAAATTTCTCATATTAGAACCTCAAATGGCTACATATATAAGCTACTAAAAATGATAGAAATTGCTATCTAATGACATGTCCCAATTCCAATAATCTTACCCGTTTTCAAAGATTCAAACAATAACTTAATCATGAGAACCATGATCATCAACTTTTTAATTTTCATGCAAGCTATGTAAAAGTTGAGTTAATTAATAGTTAAAAGGAAAATTGTAATGGATAGACTATTCTGGCAAAATAATTATAAATGTAGTCAAATTTTAAAATATTTGGATTCATAGTCATTAATACGCTTCAATACTTTATTATTAATATTAATTAATACAGTATTATTTATATATTAATACAGTATTATATATTATTAATATAATATTATTATTATTACTTATGACTATGGTTGCTATTTTTTTTTAAAGTGACCATATTTGTAATTATTTTTTAAATTTGATTAATCTCGTAAGTTTTCCTAATTAAAATATTATTTTGATATGTTTTTATAGGTTCAAATATTAATTTTAATATCTCTACTTTCGATAAAGCTTAAAATTAATACTTACCTGAAATTTGTTGTTAATATTTTGTAAGAGTTCGATTGTCTTTATTAACTTTTTCTCTATAAATTTTGTTCATCGACATAAAAAAACCTAATCTTTCTCGTATGTAATCTTACCGAAATATCGTGGCCTCGATTTTTTACGATAGCAATGGAGGGCTTGTATTTGGTCTTAAGTTGACCCATAGTTTGAACAAGTTTAACTCTTTTACTTGATAAATCAATGGGAGATTGCATGTTACCATTGTTGCACTTTGCCCATTCTCTCTTAATTTCTCCCCATCTCCTTGGCCCTTTCTTGCTCCCTCTAATGTAATCAAACTCACTTTCATCCTCTGCAAAAAAATAAATAATAATAATAATAAATTAATTAATGATCTTATAAATATAAACTTATAACTTAAGCCCCGTTTTATAACCATTTGGTTTTTTGTTTTTTATTTTTGAAATTTAAACTTATTTTTACTCATATTTCCTACCATGTGTCATTCTCTCCCTAAGAAAGTATATGAATGGCAACCAAATTTCAAAAACGAAAATAAGTTTTTGGAAACTACTTTTTTTGTTTCCAAATTTTGATTTGTTTCTGAAATTATTGGTAAGATAGAAGTCTCCAAGTAAGAAAAAAACATATAGTAGGTAGTTATGGTAGACTTAAATTTAAAAAATCAAAAACTAAAAACAAAATGGTTACCAAACGGAGTCTTAAATTTTAGTTTTTGTGTATGAAAATTTCTAGCTCTACCCCGAAATTAGGCTTACCAACTTCCTGTGCTGTGACGGATGTCCAGAATAGGACGAGGGTTAGGACAGCGATGAAGGATAAAGCAAAAGCTCTACGATTCAGTGTCGACATTGCTCTTGCAGAAGGTCGAACGGGGTGATGAAGAATTGAGAAACTCAGATTGAGAATTGGGTAGAAATGGGCAGAGGGATTTATAGAGATTTTGCACAAATGTGGCTGAGTTTTGTGTTGCTTTCTTGTAGAAGACAGCAATGGTGAAAGAATTAAAGTTGGTGCAAGAGGGAAGGGTTTGAAGTTTAAAAATTCAATTATTCTTCAATAATTTTGTTTTGATTTGATAACTAGGAAATGGGAGCCGCCTAAACAGTCTATTGGCTTAATTATTATTCTTTAATAATATATATTCTTTTTTGTAGGAATGTATATTGTTGTTTGTTGTCTGTTTTTTTGTCTGCTTGTTCTTGTATGGCTGAATTGAAAAAAAAAAAAAAAGGAAAAAAACAGATGGCTTTCATGAATATTCAGTTTCGAATTTGATTTAGAAGTTTGGGTAGAATTTTACTTTTTCTAGTTCGAAGATTGGAAAACCTATAAAATGGTGTATTTAGTTTAGTAATTGGGAGATTGAATTTATAATTTCTTAATAGTTGAAATATTTATACTTATTAAAAAAAATCATAATTTCTTAATAGTTGACATACTTATACTGATTAAATGGTTGCTCATACTCGAGAGTTTAAAATTTTCTAATCTTATTAAAAGATGTTAATGATGAATTAATTGTTTTGTTCAACTATGCATATGAATGGAAAATTGTAATGGATGTCCTAATCTAAAAAAATAATTATAAATGTAGTCAAATTTTACCTATGGTCATAAATACAATTCAATATTGTAATATCAATATTCATTAATATAATATTATTTATTATTAATACATCATTATGTATTATTAATACAATATTATATTTTATTAATACATATTATATATTATTAATATTGTATTATTACTAATACTTATGACTATGATTGCTAATTTTAAAAAAATTACCATATTTGTAAGTTTTCAAAAAAAAAAAAAGTCATGAACGCTGTTAATTGATCTTAATGATTTTTTTAAAAGGCTGGGTTGATTTAAATTTAACATATCAACGTTTTCAAAAAAAAAAAAAAAAAAACAAACAAACAAAATATCAACTACAATTCGAAAATAGTTTTGAGCAACATTGAATAAGATTTTTGAAATATCAACTTTGACATAAATCAAAACTCTGTTTCATGTCTAGCTTTAAAAAAAAAAGTTTCTAATAATAGTTTAATTTTGGAGCAATTATTATTTATTTTTGGTTGAGCAGAAGATTTATGAATACTTTGACCTCTTAGTGGATATTTATTTTTTTAAAATCTTCTACAAACAGTACAATTTTTAAAATAAATAAAGATTTGATCATTTAGAATTGTATAATTTGGGAGAGGGAGAGGAAAAAGAAAGGCTGGTTAACAGAAGAGACATGATGAAGGAGGCTTTTAGTTTGGTTTGGTTTGGTTTAGGTGGAACAAAAAGGCATGAGGATTTCAATTTAAAAATAGATATGATAGCTTAACAATTTTGACTCTCTCTCTCCTCTGACTTGGTAGTCAAGCTGAATTAAAAGTTTGAAATCAAATTCTAGAAACAGGGATTTTCTCCAAATTGATAAAAAGATTATAATTTGCTCTTTTTTTGTTACACCATCAAACATGAATTAATAAAAGTGTTGGGCTTCTAAGATATAAGGTAGATACTTTTGAATTCTATTATTTTTAAAATTTTGAAAATGTGTAGCTTATATGTGTGATTTTTTAATGCAAAAAGCTCAAACAAAAGAAAGTTTTGAAAAAGAAAACTAAGATAAAAACATAAAAGTTGATGAGAAATGTAAATTTAGTTTTATAAGCTTGACATTTAAGAGGTGTTTGGATGAGGTTTTGATGAAGAGTTAGATTGAAAAGTTGTTTTGAGAAGTTATATCGAGTAGTTAAAAATTGAGAATTGTAGCAAAAAACTTGTTTGAATTTTTTTTTTTTTTTTGTAGAGAAATTAGAGTCAAAACATTGTTTGGATTTAGATTTAATATGAGTAGTTATTTAGAGATGTTAAAAAAAAGAAAAAGAAATGAATTGTTAAAAATGAATTACTTTGAATGATTAAAAATGAATGGTTAGAATGATTGAATAGTATAAATGAATGATTAGAAATCAATGATTAAAAATGAAGAGTTATTTTTAAAAGTAAAAATTAGGAGAAGTTGTAAAAACTCGTTTGGATGCAAGTTTTCAAGTAAAAATTAGTAAATCATCAATCTAAATCCTCTTTAAATATAATAAACAAACACCTCCTTAGAATAAAAATATAATTTTTTTTTAATTTTAAAATATTTAAAGTGAAGAATTCAAACTCCTATCTCTAAATTACTAAGCAATTCAATCTATAACTCCACCTAGACTTGACCTTTAAATAATATACTTTTCCAATAAGACTTATGCATGTCTTTTTCTTTCTTTTTTTAATCTTTTTATTTCTTAGTTGTTTACATCATTTTTAAGGGTGGGAAATTAGGTGAAACCTTCCTAATCCTCTATCCATAAAAATTAGGTTAGATAAATCCTTAAAAATACATTAATACTTTATATCCAAAGTTTTAACTTTTTAAGACAATGTTAACCTACTTCGCCTGCCCTGGAAAGCCCATTTCACCAAATTATATATATTCTTAAGAGAGAGAGAGAGAGAGAGAGAGAGAGAAAAAAAAAAAAAAAAGGGACTTTTGGACAGATGTCTAATTTGGGCCGTCGAGAAAATTCGCAACATATAACCTTTTAAAATGTGTTTAGAGCAACATTTGAGCGGTTGACTATTATAAACAAGACTTAGATGAAAATAATAATAAAAATGACAAGACTTTAAAAAAAAAAAAAAAAAAAAAAACTGATTATTATATACAAGACTATTATAATAAATGAGGTTATAATAACAAATTATCATATAATAAAAAATATTAAAACAAAGTCATAACATATGTTATTATAATTGATTTCAAAACAAAAAGAAAAGTTAATCTATCAATATAATCGGTGGTCCAAACATAAATTAAGTTGTTATAATTCAACTTAATCCGCATTTAAATTGAAGTCGAAACATCTTCTTAGTCATAAATATACCACTTGTATCATTTGAGTTATGGCTCATTGACTCTTCCAATGTATTTCAATTTTTTTTAATCATTTAAATTTAAATTTAAATCTAAAATATATAAGTGTATTATTTTTAAGTTTAAACATTAAAACTCATTTAACTTCTTATGTATTAAAATTTTGAATTTCAAGTTAGACCCATTATATTTTAGGGGATTTTGAATGTATAATAAAAAAAAACAAAATATACCTATACACAAAATCAAAACTAATTTATTTATAGCACAAAATCAAAATTGAATTCTATCACCCATAAAATTCAATCAATGATAGAGTTTTATCACTAGTTGAATTCTATCACGCTCATTCTATCACTAGTCATTGATAGAAAATCATGTGTTATAAATGAATTATTTTAAAAATTGTGCTATAAATATAATACATGTGCTGCTTACTAATCTTTTCAAACACATATCAACATTGTAGTCTATCCTTTTATACAATTCATTCGTGAGATATCACATGCCAATTCGAAATCCATGCTTTCTATTAACATTAACACAAACGAAAAAAGCAACATTAACGAGAGGAACAAAACCATCTTTAGAGGCCAGAGGCTGTTTTTACATGAGAGAATTCAGTAAGATGAGGAAGCAAATTATCTAGAGGCAGTTCAGTTGGATATGTTGCCTCCCGGAGCCAGCTAAAATTGCAGCTTCATGCAACACTCCGTCGATTCAAACGGATACGTCTAGCGATCTATGAATGACTTGTTCATGAGGCTCACAGCGTCATCCATAAACTTTATGAAAAGAAAAAAACACAGAAGAATGAGAATGATAATAATCAAAGATTATAATTTAGGGAGAACAAGGATCAGAAAAATGCAGGTCAGATTCCAGAATGTCTTCAATGCAAATGTTACAATCTGGGTCAATATTTTTGCTCTCCAAGAACATGTTTTGCATACTTTGATATTCATTAATGTTCAGGTCAGCTTACACACACATCAACAATTCTCTTAAGACATAGCGTATAACCCTACAATATTTAATTTCAAAAAAACTTGTGATAAGTGAGCACTATGGATTGAACTCATCATCTCTTAGTTCCTCAAGATCCTCTAGACCACATGTTTTGCAAATAAAAGATCATGTTTGCATACAAAAGAACATGTTTTGCATATAAAAGAACAATATAAGAATAGGAGATCTACATCCTATTCACCCAAAATCTGATATAGAGTAAACCTGATGCACCGACAAAAACTCGTCTGATTCTCAAGTTTCTACAGTTGGATTGATGCAGTTTTCATCACAAATATCCGAATTAAACAAAAACAAACTATATCATAGATTCTAGTACAGACCAATTGCTTATTTTTTCTTCATAGATAGTTATTATTGATCATGGCTCCCCAAGGCCAAATCCAAGTTTGCATCAGAGACAAGGTTTTCCAGAAGTAAAATTAATCTATATACTTACAAGCACTTAGAAACGTACATGGAGGGAACAAAGAACCTTTATGAAACACTGATACATATAGATATGTCAATTTACCTTTCCGAGTAATTTAAGCTCTCGGCCAACCGGCTCAACAAACTTGAGATCGACTTCAATAGGCCATATCTGGCCATAAGTATACAGCGAAAGAAGTTGTTATAAACTCAAAATCTTGATTCAATGTAGCAATGATAGAGCAGTACTACCGGCATCCATCCCATAATTAAATTAAAGTCATAGCATCTAAACATTTTTCTGATAGCATAAAGTAAAAAAAACTGCAATCTCATATAGAAAGGTATTTATATCAAACGTTAGACATTCAAGAGGTCAAAAAACTCTCAGAATTCCCAATATAACTTCAAAATCCTACCCCATTCTCTCAAGGATTACTAATTCAAACCATCCCTCTCTTCTGACCACCCAAAAGTAACTACTAACAAGAGATTACCCCATACAAACTCCTTAATTCCAACTACCCACCCTCGACACTGCCGTCCCTTTACCTTTCTTGAACCTATTGTAAATGTGGTTTATTAGGGTCTATCATTTTCTTTGCGTCTATCATCACATAGACAGCTAAGGACTTTTTTTTAATAAGAAACAATTTCATTAATATATGAAAATTAAGAGTCAAGAAGGCAGTTATAAAAAAACCTCTCCGATTCGATAGGAGGGTAGAATACTCATAATTAATGAACAAGGGGAAACATTTTAACCAAACAACCACCTAATTAATAATTCCATCCAAGACCATCCAAAAAGAGGACTTCTTATTGTGAAAATCCTAGCATTCCTCCCGAGCCATATAGACCAGAAGAAGGCTTCGATGAAACAACCCAGATAAGCTTCGTTCTGTCTTAAAAGGATGACCCTTGAGGGTAACAATTAACAATGATTTGGAATCAGCAGGGAGAGGAGAACTCCAGTTGAATGCATCTAATATGTTATTCCAGAAAGCAAGAGCAAATTGGCAGGTAGCAAAGATGTGGTCTTGAGATTCCTGCTTATCTTTATAAAGTGCACACCAATTGGGTCCAAGATAAAGATGAGGAAGCATCCGTTGCAACATACCATTAGTATTGATGGCCTTATGTGTACCTCCCACAAAAAGAATTTGATCTTCTTAGAGAACTTACCCTTCCAAATACAATTATATATCGATTCATTGGGGGAAGCTAGAGAAGAACACATGGAACTCAAAAGAGATTTGGTGGAAAATGTACCACAAGGTGTCTTGTTCAGTGGATAGAACCACAGAATCTAATGTGAAGGATAACTAGGAGAATTCTTCGATTTCCTCCTCTTTGAAATTACGGTGAAGGCCCAAAATCCAGCAGAGATTGGATGAGTCCCACACATCCTTGATCCGAGCATCATTATTGATCGAAAGTCCATAAAGAGTGAGAGTCATTACGAAGCCATTTGTCCTTCGAAAATGCAGTAGAGCTACCATTACCAACCTTTGAGGTGATATGCACATAGACAAAAGTTCCATATTTTAGAATAGTCTTCGATGGGCCATGGGAAGACTTAAGAGCTCTGCAACATAAGGCTTCGGTAAAGTGTGGGGGGGCAGCTAAGGATTTCTAAACCAATAACTGAGATTTAGAAGTATTTTCTTCGACTTAGACTTGTAGCTTACGTTTTTACTGAGAGAATGGAGCATCATTTCTTATATTTATAGAAATACTTGTTTCGCCACACTACAAAATGTAGCCTCCTCAACCCCCCTGCCCTCCTTCCACCTTCTAAACATTGAACAGTAATCAGTGACAAGATTCAACATGGCTGTAAAGTTCAACATAACAATTGGGGGTAGGGGATTGGAACCCATGACCTCTTGGTCATGGGCTTATGCCAGTTGAGCTAGTACTATTGTTGGCAACATGCCTGTAAAGTTAAATTTGGTAAAATAATGATGGCATGATCACGTGACAGAGAAAAAACAAGTGAGAGTTGATGCTAAGATTCGGATATCTGGATAATATAATGATGCATGTAAACAACCCTGATATCCATGCTTGGCACTGGATAGCAGTACCCAGTAGATGCAGAACAAGATAAACATTCAGAAACTGGTGAAAAAGATGAGTGTGGAAGATTCAGAGTGAGCTTGGCATAACTTTTAGAATGGTAAACTACTAAATAGAGTGTGCTTAGCATACCTTTTAGAATCGGCATGATTATCGAAAAAGCTTTCTAAATTATGAAACCATTTTTGGAAGAAACACTTCAGGTCATACATGTGTAGGGGAGTTTTACTCTTCCAAAACAACTAATAGAAAATGTGTTCCAATACTCCCAAAACAAAAGTCATATCCAGTCCCATCATCATCAGATACTGAATAAAAGGATTACAGTTCAGTCACTACTTCTATATCTAGTTTTCCAAAGGTAAATTGCATATCCTTTTGAATATATTTAGAAGCAAAATCATCTGCCAAACCACAAAAACAACGCACCATTCATTTACTGTAATTTGAAACCATCAAAATAAGTTAGCAAGGCCAGTTACCCAAATGCCAACGCAGAAAGAATTCCCTAGAATCCAAAATTCTCGAAAACCAAGCAAATCAAAGAAGGGTTAAAATAAAAGGTAAGAAAGATATACCTTGAGACCAAGTAGTTTAAGAGGTGGAGATTGACCAGGCACAATACAATCCGGGCCAGCCGATTCTAAGATAGCATCCATAGCCAACCCACTTCCAATCGGATCAGGATGCTGCAAAAGAATGAAAAAAAAATCTCCCCCAAAATGAACAAAAAAATCAAACAAAAAACAGAACAAAACCCAAAGAGAATCAGAGAGCCTGCCTTCATGACAGAGAGAGCGTAATTGGAAAAGGGGGATTGGGTAATGCGAAGAACAGGAGCATGGTGGATTTTGGGAATGAGCTTGTGGCCGGAAGCCCTCCATGGCGCGTCCTTAGAAAGCGCTGCACCGCCGCCGGCGATCCCTTTCTTTGACATAATCGCCTTGCCGGAGCTGATGGGTTTGTGTCTGAAGGTTACAAATCAAATGGGTGAAAGAGAAAAGACGCGAATAATCGAGAAGGAAAAAGGAAACGGATGGAGTGTAGAAAAGTTGAGAAGGAGTGGCGTTTTCGATGATTTTGGATATAGAGAGATGAGGATATATCCACAGACACAAAGGTCGCCGCCAAGAATCATCGGAAACAAAACCCCTGCGGGGCTGATTGGATTCACGGATTAGGACACGAGAGGAGAGGATGGTATTCCAACTCTTATTTGTTTTTTTTTCGTATGTTATAATTACTCTCGACTCTTCCTTCTATTAATTTTATTTAATTTTTTAAAATTTTATTACAATAAAAAAAATGTTAAATACTGATCGTGAAAAAAAGAAAAATTCAATATTTCCTTTTCATAATACAAATTTTTAAAAAGTTTTCTAACATCTCTCTCCAAAATACAAACTCTCTCACAAATATTTCATCCTTTCAAATTACTTAACTTCCTCTTTTTTTCCTTTTATCTCCCAAACTCCAAAATCTAATTACCCCTACAATAGGAGAAAGGTGGAAAAATAATAATAATAATAATAATAATAATGGTTGAAAGTTAATTGGCACGGAAATAAAGGGTCAATTTGCAAATTAACCTCCCTCTTTTATGAGTAATACTTGAGTATTCTAATAAGTATATTGTACAAATCTGTACCATCTTATCATATCATTTGTTTTATTAGTCAAATATTTCCTCTACTTGTAATCATCATTCTTTTTATATATATATTATTTATTTACAACAATACCTTTTGTTAGAGATTAAAATGTATATTTGTTTATAGGTTTATCGGTTTAATAAATTTAAGTCTATTAGGCCTATAAGACCAATTGTAACTCCTATTTAAAGACATGGTCTTTTATTAATAAAATATACGACTATTTGGTCAAATCTCTCTCGATTACATGGTATCAGAGCAAAAACCCTAGAAGAGGAAAATCTAGGGTTTGGATTGTTCGGGTTAGAATTTTAGGGTTTTGTTCGGGACTGTAACAGGGAGCCGCCGCCGCCATCCGCTGTCTGTCGGGAAATTTTTTTTTTTATAGTTTCTGGAAGCCCACAAGCAGATCTACACAGTCATCCAAGTCGCGTCTCCGTCCGATCAACAACAAAGCCGTAATCGTCACCGCCACGCGTGGCAGCGCATCCCGCCTCCGATCAGGACGATTTTTCTTGGGCTTTTTGCGCGTCGGGCAGTACTTCAGGTCTGTCAAGTTTTTTTTTGGTTCGGGCTTTGTCGTGTCTCGGATTTGCATTTTATTGCCTCTGTGAGTTTTTTATTTGCTGGTTTTTGGGGCTGTTCTGACTTCGTTGTGACTATTCTTTGGTTCTTGTAAGTAGTTTGCTGTCCTATTTTGCTTTATTTAGTACACATGGCTGAGATTAAGCACACGAGTGTGATTTCGCATTCGATGGAGATCACAAAACGAAAGTTGAATGGTACCAATTATCTTGATTGGAATCGAACGATTCGTAATCACTTGTTAAGTAATGAATTAGAAGGACACATGGATGATGATCCGCCTAAAGATGAAGTTGAAAAAAAGAGGTGGGATCGGGTTGATGCGCGTCTGTATAATCATATTACAAACTCGATGAATGATGAGATCGTGGATCTGGTTAGCGATTGCACTATGGTGAAACAGCTAATGACATATGTGGAATTTCTATACTCGGGGAAGGAGCAGGTTACGAGGACATATGATGTTTGCTCGTCTTATTTTCATGTTGATCGGAATGGTGAGACTTTGATGGCCTATTACACGAAGCACAAGCAGAATAGTGCTGAGTTAAATTCTTTCATGCCGTTCAGTGTTGACATTGTAGTGCAACAAGCGCAGAGGGAAAAGATGGGAGTTATCAGCTTCCTACGTGGTGTGGGTCTAGAATATGAGAATGCCAAGTCTCAAATCCTGTCTGGAACTGACTACCATCTTTGGATGATGTGTTTTGCCGACTGCAACGAATCGAGGTGAATTTAATTGAACAGTCGAATAGTGCCTTGGTTGGAAGGAGTGATATTCGTGGTGGGAGAAATGTTGGTACTCCAGTATCAAAGTCTGGTTATGATCGACGCCAAGATACTAGTGGTGACAACCGGCGTCCGGATTCTCGAGTAGGAGTGACCTGTTATTACTGTCAGAAACCAGGTCATTTAAAGAGGGATTGCAGAAAACTGCAATATGACAATCAGAAGCACCAGAGAGCACATCTTGTGTCTAATGAGAAAGCACCTATTGAGGAGTTTGCTAAACTCAAAGTTTCTTCTACTTCATTTCAGCCATCGTCATTAGAATTCCCGCATGCTGCGACCCTAGCTGAAATAGGTAACAACCACTGTCTTTTTTCATCGTCTACAAAGTGGGTCATTGTCTCTGAAGCGACGGCTCATATGACAGGTGACGAAAGTTTTTTTTCTACTTCGTTGTCATCTATCCATTTTCCTGCTGTTACCTTGGCTGATGGATCCTTGTCTCCTGTCAAGGGGTTAGGATCAATCACACTTACCCCTACCTTGTCGTTATCTTCTGTGTTATGTCTGTCTACATTCTCATATAATCTAATTTCTGTTAGTCAACTATCTCGAGACTTACATTGCTTTGTTTCCTTTTTCCCTGATTATTGTTTGTTTCAGGATCATTTGACGAAGAAGATTATTGGTAGGGGGCATGAAGCTGGGGGGTCTCTATATCTTGGATCAGAAACTAGTCCAAGTCGTGGCGTGTGCAAGTTCTGCGTCACTATTCGAGGTTCATTATCGGATGGGTCATCCTTGTTTGTCTATCTTGAAGAAGTTATTTCTAGAATTCAGTAAAGTGTCGTCTTTCAATTGTGAGTCGTGTTAGTTTACAAAGTTTCATAGATTGAGTTCTAGTCCTGGGATTAATAAACGAGCTAATGCTCCATTTGAATTAGTTCACTCTGATGTTTGGGGTCCGAGTCTTATCATGTCTAAAACAGGATTTCGCTATTTTGTTACTTTTGTTGATGACTTTTTCCGGTTTACTTGGGTTTATTTAATGAAAAATCGTTCTGAGTTGTTTTCTCATTTTTGTGCCTTTAATGCTGAGATTCGTAATCAATTTAATGCGTCCATCAAAGTTTTACGCACTGATAATGGGGGTGAATATTTTTCGGGCATTCTTAGTTCCTATCTTAGTGAGAAAGGTATTGTTCATCAATCGTCTTGTGCGGACAGACCATCTTAAAATGGTGTAGTTGTGCGTAAGAACAGGCATTTGCTGGAAACAACTCGGGCACTGTCCTTTCAAATGAATGTTTCGAAACATTTTTGGGTTGATGCCGTGTCTACTACTTGCTTTCTTATTAACCGAATGCCGTCATCTGTTTTGGGAAATCAAATTCCATTCCGAGTCTTGTATCCTTCTCGGGACATGTTCCATCTTCCACCTAAGATCTTCGGGTGTACGTCTTTTGTTCGCGATGTTCGTCCTCAACGGACCAAGTTTGATCCTAAGTCTTTGAAATGTATCTTCCTTGGGTACTCTCGTGTCTAGAAGGGTTATCGTTGTTATTGTCCGAGCACAATCGATATGTAGTTTCCTCTGATGTTATTTTTTTTCGAGCATATCCCATTCGGTCCTGTGTCCAGTCCTCCACATATGGAGGATAATTTGTTAGTTTATGAGGTCGTGTCCTCGTCTGGTGGTTCGGACCAACCTCTGTCGCTTCCGATTCTATCGGGTCCTTCTCTTACTCAGGTGTACACTCGGCGTCCACGACCTTCAGAGCCTTGCCCCGTACCGGTGGATTCTTCGTCATCTGACTTGCGAGCTAGTGATGATCTAGACTTGCCTATTGCCCTTCGCAAAGGTAAACGTTCTTGTACATATCCTATCTCCTCATGTGTGTCTTACCATCAATTATCCTCTGCTTCTTTCTCGTTTCTTACTTCACTTGATTCTATGTCGGTTCTTAAATCTACTAGTGAAGCTTTGTCTCACTCAGGGTGGCACCAGGCAATGGTAGAGGTGGTGGCTGCGTTGGATGCGAATGGTACATGGGAACTGGTAACTCGTCTAGTGGAAAAACAGACGATTAGTTGTAAGCGGCTCTTTGCTGTCAAGATGAATTCTGACGGGTCAGTTGCTTGCCTTAAAGCACGCTTGGTTGCTAAGGGGTATGCTCAGACATATGAGATTGATTATAGTGAGACCTTCTCTCATGTTGCCAAGATGTTGTCCATCCGCCTGTTTATTTCTCTCACGGCTATGAATGATTGGCCGTTGTTTCAGCTCGACGTTAAGAATGCTTTTTTGCATGGTGATCTTCTTGAGGACGTCTATATGGAGCAACCACCTGGATTTGTTACTCAGGGGGAGAATGTCAAAGTCTGTCGTCTTCGTAAATCCCTGTATGGCTTGAAACAGAACCCACGAGCGTTGTTTGGTAAGTTCAGTCAACCCCTTGAGAAGTTTGGAATGCAAAAGTGCTCTTCAGATCATTCTGTATTTTTTCGTCGGTCTGAACATGGGATTGTGTTGCTTGTGGTATATGTCGATGA
>JBBMKA010037844.1:0-19827 GCA_037833695.1 Sechiopsis laciniata | reverse complement strand
AATGATTTGAAGAAAAATAAAATTTAAACTTTATGATTTTAAAAGTAATAATTTAACTCACATGGCTAAATAGAATTCATTAAATAATACCCGTTGTTAATAATTATTTATAAATTAAGTACAAGCAAATTATATATCAACATATAAATGAAATCGCCTATTATATTCTGTTGAGTTGTAAATAAATCTGATTGAATACAAACTGAGTTGGCAACTAAAAAAAAACTTGCATAAAATTGTCTAACTTCCAACCTACTTTTATCAAATTAGTAAGGGAGTTGCTTTATTGGCAAATGTCTTAATTAACCGAAAGGTGAGTTCAATTTATGATAATCATCTACTTAAAAATTAAATATTTTTCACATTATTCAAATATTATTTTAGAGTCAGAGAATATATCTCGCAAGAATAGTCAACCTACGTATAAACTAATCTAAACATCATTGAAAAAAAAAAAAAAAACTACATAACTTATATCGTGAATAAATATCACGTAAATGACACATGAATAGTTAACTTGTCACGTGTATATAAAACGAACATTTAAATTGAAATAAATAGAAAAGAAACGGAAAAAGGAGATCTGGAATCTGACCTTGGGGTTGAAGTGAAGGGCGAGCGTGTTGGTTTGATCAGAAATGGAATTCTTCAATCTGAGAAGCTGAGATGAAGTTTGTAATTTGGGTTTTATTATTAATAATGGCTCTTTATGATCAAATTTGTCTTCAAATTCGAGCAAGTTTTTAGATCGTGTATTTAAGAAGCACTCTAAAATTTTCCCAATGCCCACCAATTTTCCCATATTTACAAAACGATCCTCTCTCTTAAGCAGAGGGAGAGAAACACACAATGAATAAGATTTATTTGTATTGTTTGTGAATGTAAGAGCGTAGAACAGATATATATAGTGAGAGTCATAGTGAAATAATCAAATAGACATAATGTAGGATAATATATATATGAATAAGTACAATTTTAGAATCGGAGATGTATACATGGATTTTGCATGTATAATAAAAAATGGCAAAGTATTTCTATTTATAACACAAAATTAAAATTAATCTATTTGTAGCATAAAATGTAAATTGAACTCTATCACTAGTTGAGTTTTATTAGTGATATAATTCACTCAATGATAAACTCGTTCTATCACCGTTTGAGTTTTCTATCAGTGATAGAGTTCTCAATTGAGTTTATCCCAGATAGAAATTAATGTGCTATAGATAAATTATTTTAGAAATTATGCTGTAAATATAATACAAGACGTAGAATGCGCTGCGGAAGGTAAATTCTCTTATTGTTATTATCTATTTATTTTTTGTTTAGTATAGTCACGTGACACGATTATATTGGATATGTTTTGGGGTTTATATATATATATAAGGGGATTTTTTATGATTAACAACAAATAAAAAAATAAAATTCATAAATATCAAAATTTTAGAAAAAAAAAATGATAGAAATTGATTAGAGTTAGATTGATTGCCACAAAATTAATGGTTTCAATCAAGTGACTTGGTTTTCAATCAAGTAGAATTGACGAATTCAATAAGTTTAATTGTTTGAAAACAATAAAAATTGAAATATTTTGTTATAATAAAAATATGGACGATAGATTTTGTTATCTTTAACAAATTTGTTAAAACACAAATTTTCACATTTTCAATAAGAGATATCTAATAGGCATATTATTTAAAAATAATTAAGGGTGTGGATTCGAACTCATAACCTTATGATTATAGATAAATTAATTATACCACTTAGGTTATTGTCTGGTATATACAATTTTGTTACCAGCTTTTGTGAGATTTGTTTAATGATTTATATGCAATCACTCATTACTTTGATTTGGAAGTATTTAAGTTATAAGTTTTGATAATTAAAGATTATGTTTCATGCCTAATATAAGTGCTTTCAAAAAATAAAATGTGTAATATACGTTTAAATTACTACAAATCTCTATTGTTGGTATTATATACACGTTTGATATGAGGTTTTTTAATTTGTCAACTTTGAAAATACTTGTCTTGGAAATGGTTCGAAAAGGATTTTCCTTTGGAAAAAAAAAAAGTAAAAGAAAAACCAAATAATATTTAAATTCGTTTAATTTAATAGGATGATTAACTATTTGACAATATTATTCTATATATGTATATATATGTATATATATATATGTATGTATGTATATTTGACAATATTGACTCAGTGGTTAATACATTATGATAGTTCTAATATAGAATTAATCTCTATTTTTTTTCCCTTTTTTAATAAAGACTTAACCTTTTTTTTTATGTCAAGAAAAAAGTTAGATTTTTTTTTTGAAAAAAAGTTCGGTCTATTTTAAAAAAAAAATGAGAGACAGGTTAGGTTCTAGTCTCATGTGACCACATTAGTAACACTAATGAATATTTTATAGAATAAACTGTGATAAAGATATTCAATTTCATTTAATTACATTTAATTAAATGATCTATTTCAAATGCCTGATTTATGAAACCACATGCTGGCTTTGAGTTTACAGATCGAGTATTAAAAACTTTGATGACTATTGCATATTCATAAATATTTTATGCAGCACTTGATCCAATAATTGTCGGCGCTCTAGCTTAATAGAAATCTGATTTGCATAATTACTTTAGAATAATTTCAATGTTTCTTCATGATATTGTCTCAAAAAAAAAAAATGAGTTTCTTCATGATAATATTTTAGGAAATGAGCATGTTAATGTATAACATTAACTTCTTCAACCGACCAACAAAAAACTACCCCTATATACAAATCAGTATAATTTTAATTTTAAATAATTAATGTAGTGTAAAATCCAGATCTATACTCTAAATCAAAGATAACAAATGATAGATCTAGTCTAAATTGAGCAAATAGCTAGAGATGAAATTAAACCAAAAAAATAAGGAAAAGAAGAAACTAATACACCAGGTAAAGTGGTTCGAACTAGTTTACTCCACTGCTCATAATGTAAGACGATACTCACTCATAATTGCCATTGAAAAAGATGAAATTTCAAGATGGGCACAAATGATGGCTAGGTTTCTCTGAACCTTAAAACACATCTAAAGAGCTTTATATAGATAGCTAAAGAGTACACACTACATGATTAGAAACCCTAATCATTGACTAACCCATGGTTAAAACTAACCTTACAAAAGGTTAAGCTAATTATAAATTATGTGAACTTTATATTTAACAATTAATAGTTAAGATTTTACTTTAAACAAAGCATAAAGGCAAGTTTAATTTAAAAAAAAAAAAAAAAAATCACCAATAACCAAAAACTCCAACAAAAACATAATTAAATTATATTGATGATTAAGAAATCACAAATATGGAACGATTTAGTGGTCAAAAAACCTTGAAAAATTAAGAAGTGACGAATTCAATTTATAGTAGTCATTACTTACATATATATATATATATAGATTCAATCCACAATAATTACCTATTTAGGTGAGAATCAAATATGTAATAATAAATAAATTCATGCTTGTAGTATGTTGATTTATAAATAATAGTCTATATATGATTTTTTTTTTTTTAAACATAGTCTATGTAGATATTAAGCGATAAAATAATAGCAATGAATAAACTAGCTATTTTTAAGAGAAAAATTAATAAAACGAAAACTTTAAGAAGTTAGATCAATATAATTTGTTTACTTTACTTTATTGCTTTTTATATTTAGTTCACCAATTCCAAAGATAAAAGCCATAATTCATATCCTATTTATTAAACCATATTCTATTTGACATTAAAGAATAAAATTGATATGTCATAAAAAAAAAAAAAAACTGCTATGTGAAAATTTTCAATCGGTTCGATCGATTAATTTATTGATTTTCTTTAATTAAAATACATACTCATTAGACAATTTTTTAATGAAATTTTTTTAGTTAAATTTAAAAAATTGTATATATCAAATAATTTTTGAAAACATATTTAAATTTAAGTTAATTTTATAATAATTAAATAAAAATTCACTTAATTATATGAAAATCGTAATATTATATTTAATAAAATTTCTAACCCATCGACTAATCCAATAATTTATCGATTAAATATTTTTCTAATCCACAAATCGATATATATTTAAAAATCGATCATCTATTTAGTCAATTTCGATCAATCAATTTAATTTTCAAAGCATATATGAACGCTTTTACTTAAAATGGCTTCATGCTATTGAAAAGTGGGGTCCATAATTTTTTTGTTTTTCAAAACGAATGCAAATCCTAGCCCACTAGCGTTTTTATTCTTCTTCTAATTATTAATTTTTTTTTTTCTTTAATGCAATTGGAAGATTCAAAATTCCTCATAATAATAATATTATTATTATTTGAGGAACAGCAGCCGGGTTGGTCCATGTGCTAATAATATTATTATAAATTATGATTCGGTCTTTTTACTATTGAAAGATGCCCAAAAAGAGAAAAGTATAAAAGAACGGCCAAAAGTTTTTTAAAAACCGTGACATGGAAAAACCGATTATAAGCAAATTGCAATATGCCACGTGTTAATGCACGTGCTACTCACGTGAGTATAATTGCCACCATGCAAAAACCGAGCTGGTTTATTACATTACCTTCAACTTCTTTGCCCAATAATATTGTTTAGCTGGACTTTGTACGGAACAATAATTGGATATATATTTTTTATTATAGGACAAGAAAATACTTGAAATAAAATATTATTCAAGCCAATATATATCTAACTTAATTAATTTAGTTATTCCAACAAAAAAAAAAAAAACTTAATTAATTTAGATATATATTATCGATTCAGAGCTAATTGATTTTATTTTTCACTCTTGCATTTTGTTGAACTAAGAGAAAAAACTCTTATAAAATATATGAGTAATATACTGCAGTGCCTTGAAAAAACATTTTGAAATGATAAAAAGTAGGCTTTATATGTAGTTTAATTTCTACTTTGGTGATTTCAAAAATAATAATAATAATAATAATAATAAATCTACTTTGGTTATACAAAAAAATAAAAGAAATAACTGCTTGAAAGTTCTAGCTTTGTAATTTTAATTTTAATTGTTTACGTATAAAGTATGGAGATTTAAGAACATTCCTTTGTTTTAGCTAAAAAGACGTGCGAGTATCATTTTGGATATGAAACTTAGAATAATAGAATAAATTAAAAGACATAATATATGTAATATAGTGTGAGAGATTAATTTTTTAGCTTATAGTTTATTTATTTATCTTTTTTGTATAAATAGTAATTTAGGAATGTGTGTGTGTTTTAAGGTAGTTTTCACAATTTTTTAGATAATCGAAATGGTTAGTGGCGCGTTTGTCTAATTGTTTGGAGGTAATTCTGTTCAACATCACAGTCGCTGATTTAATCTTCAAAATCGGTATTTAGCTCGCATTTAATTGAGAGTAATAGTACCTTATATGTAGGATTTGTACTCCTCCTCCAATTTGTACTATATATATATATATATATATATTAGCGTGTGGATAATTTGAATTCTATTATGTTCTAGGACATAAGAATACAAAGTATCCACGTGCGCTAAAATAGTTTATGTGTAAATATTTGGGCTTACAAAAAAAAAGTGGGTTTCCCTGAAGATCTTAGGTTCGAGATTGATCTGTAACATTTATTTGTAGACATCTCTCATGTCTTCATTCTTTCGATGTTTTCCAATGTCTAACATAAGGACGAGCGTAGTTACTCTTGGTACAATGGAGCAAAGCTCCAATTTCCTAATTTCCAAAAAAAAAAAAAAAATCTATTATGTTAATCCTTTAAGTTACAATTTGAATATATATAAAATCTTTATTATAATTTTGTATACGATGAAATGAATTATATATGATCTTGATAGAAGAGAAAAGGTGAAGTAAACAAGTTTTTTATAGAGAAATAATTACTATTTTGCTATTATTTGGTCCCCGCCTTATCGCCTTATTATTTTTACAGATCACACACACATATATATTCATATATGTTGGAATGGTTTAATTAAAAAAAAAAAAAGTAAATTGATTTGAACTTTATTTGCACTTTTCTAAAATGAAGAAAATAAAAAGATAAAAGAAACCATACTTTATCCATCCGAATGTACGTGGGCATGTTCAAAAATCATAAATATTCTCACATTAAGATCATTTTTGTAATTAGCCAAATAAGAGGGCATTAGGCATTAAAATATTATTAATATATATGAAAACAAAAAGTATTAAACATGTTACATATGTTCCTCAAAAAAAAAAAAAAAAAAGTTACATATTATTTTTTTTCCTTTTAAAACACGTTTTTTAAAAACCAAACTTCTTTCATTAACTTAGTCAAACTGTAAGCAACAATATTTACAGTTCTAATATAATATGGAAGATAGAAATATTTTCAAACAAGAAATTAAATCCTTTATATCAACTTGAATTTTAGAAAATCTTGGAAATGATCACATAAAGCTTTAATAATCTCTAAAATGTAAGACTCCACCAAAATTATCAACGATATAGACGAATAATCAATCTCATGCAATTGACCAAGACCTCTCTTTAATAGTCTATCCCTTCCAATCGAACAATAACGGAATTGGTTGAATGCACAAACTTTAAAGATATGCTGTCTTTGAAGTCTCAAGTTCAAAATCCATTTATGATATTAATTTATAATATCCCAATTGAAACTCTAAGTTCTAGATTACTAAAAAAAAATGAAAAAAAATAACCACTCATGCAACATTCCCATAACTGTAAATGCTATTTTTAAAAGCATCAATGTTAAGTTTCAATTGTTTAATAATGACTCATTTTTTATCTTTTTGTAGACGTTTTTCTCAAGATGGACGTTCTAGATTACAAAGTCCAACTTGAATATATAAGATAGAAGAAAAATATAAACTAGTTAAAACAAGTAGTAAAAACTTGGTGCCTTCTAACCGTGACAACATAGCATACAACTAGGGAAATAAGAATAAATACGGACGCAATAGAAACTTAAAAATCACAACTTACAAGATCCATATTTAATAATAAGTTTATAAAAATATGAATTTCTCAAATTTTAGATACTACATTTAACTTTAAATCTCCCCTCCTTAGCTAATAAGACTCGAAAAACATGTTATTTATTATAAATCTGTGGAATAAAATTATTAATGACCTATGTGGGGCATGTGGTCATCTATTATTATGGTAGATGAGAACGAGACAACTCGATTGTTTTGAGGGGGCATTTATGAAGAACGTGAAAAAGGTCAAATTTTTTGAATCAAAATGTATAATATATAGAATCTTGACAAACCTTTTTAAAATCATGTTATCAAATTACCCCTCCTTTTGTTGATATTTGCATAAATACCATTTTAAGTGATGTCTGGTAGGACAATAAGCGCATTATTTTGCAAGTCCAAAAGAGGGGAAAAAAAAAAACAAGAAAAACAAAATGAGTGAACTTTTATTTTTTTTATTTTTCCTCCTTCTCTTAGTATATAGTGATCAAATTATAAACCTCAGAAATTCTTACATTCTTATAAGAAGACAAATCTTCTTTAATTTATGTGGCATTATCTTGTACCGCAATTTTTTTTTTTCTTTTTAAAAATATTCATATAAAAATTTTGTAACACCAAATTGGTGTCATACATGCATTAAATATGACAAATATTTATCTTAGAAACATATTTTAAGAAATTAAAATTTAATCACTATAAAAAAATACAAAGATGAAGTTCTAACTTAAACAAAATTTTTCAGGTTCGAAACTCATATGTAACATTACTCTTTCGATATCTTTAGTGTCTGGCCTAGGGACGGCCGTGGTTACCCTTATTTAAAAAAAAAACTTAAACAAATCTAATTGTAAGAGCTAGAAAGATTAGTCTTCAACAAGGATTTTTTTATTATTATTATTTTTAGGTTTAACTTGTTTTTCAAATCTTAATCGTTATATTTATGTGAATAACTTTTTTTAATAAAAAAGATACATTTATAAATAATTTTGGAACGTTATAAAAGTCAATATTTAGATATTTTATTCTACAATTCATCAACAAAAGAAAAAAAAAACCAATGAACTTTTCTTTAAAGATATGTAGTCAAATGTAGAAAATTACCAATACATACACTTAAAAAAAAGTAAATGCAATCATTGGTAGTTATGAATGTTGTCACATATTTTTTTATAATACTAGTACCAATGAGTATTTAGAATACAAAATCAAAACTTATTAGTAATTATGAATATAAATATTTTAAAATTTACTTATAATTATAATTTGTGAAAAGCGTTCATCCACTCTAATTTAAATTTAAAACACATTAACCAAAACAAGTTGTAACACGTTGGTAAAGTGATGTACTGGGCTCAAACTCAACAATCACACGTCACGAGTTTGATCTGTCTTTGGTAGTACTAAAAACAAAAAAAAGTTTAAAACACATTAATTCTAACAACACAACTGACCCTAATAGAGCCCATAACTAATGGGCTTAAAGCAACCAGAAATTGGGCCTGAAAATTCTTAATGGGCTTCAGATACCATTCAAAACCAGAACCCCAGCCGACCTGCCGGCTCAAGCGTCAACCCTTCCAGCTTCCAGTTCCGACATGTCGACAAAGTTTATTAGCAGCCGAAAACGGCGCGGTAATAATGACTAAAATCGTAATTATAGCAGAAATAAAGGGGCAAATAATTAGACAAAAGTTGCCAATTCGGTGACTTTCACATCAATTTCGATAAAAAATAAAGACTAAAACAGTCGCCTTTGGACTCGAGCGTGCGACAAATGTGGGAGCAGGATAATTACTCTACTCTCGGAAACACCATAAAATTTCCCAGATCCATCTTTGTTCTCTCTCCTCCCATTCCTTTTCCCTCTCTAAAAAAAAATTAGAATTTATTACGGCCAACCTCTTTTTATTTTATTTGGAATCTATTTTAATTATAATAACTTTTAGAAATATTACACCTACAATAGAATTTTAGAAATAGTTGATGGCGCTTTTGTTTCATTGGTTTATGGCAGTCTAGTACAATACTACAACAATACCTTCGATCTTGAAAATTGGTATTTGACTCAACAAAGTAAAAACAATAATAACTTCGATGTGTGTTTGGTGGTCTCGTCCCCCATTTGTACTAAAAAGATAAACGTACCATTTATTGTTTATTAATTGGAGACCTATCACTGATTGAATACGTGACATTGATTCAAAATTATAGTGATTGAAGATTATTTATGTAATTGATTGAAACTTATATATACTATTGATTAAAAATTATACGTACATTTATTAAAAATTATATATATCATATAAATGAATTTATTTTCTTCGTATTTTTATTAAAACTATTGATGAATTTTTAATATTTTTTTTTATATTATACTCGATAAATCCCCCCCCCCCCCCAAAAAAAAACAATGGCAAAAGCAAAGGGAGTTTTGGTTAAGCTCTTAGCTGTACATTACAAAGGCCGTAGTTAAAAATACTGAAGAAAAGCGATCTGCAACTCTCTCTCTCTTTCTCTCTTCATTTCAGTTCATTCTTTCTCTGTTTCTTAGTTGCTGCTGGATCGATTGAGCTTTATCGTAAGCTTGAACTGCTGCTGTTGCTGTTCAAGAAGAAGTAATAATCGTGTTTCGTTTGCTGATTTCGGTTCGTTTCTGGTTTTCATTTCAATTTTCTGCTTTTCTAGGGTTCTACGGACGTTTTTTTGTTTTGATTCTACTCGTGTTGTTCAGTTTAGGAGAGATTTTACTTTTCTAGATCCGTTGTGTTTGGATTCTTGGACTTTTAGTTGTTAATTTGAGGTTTTGGTTTTTGCTGAAAATGAAATGTGTAATTGAGATCGTTGATTGTTGACTTCTCCAATTGTGTATTAGAATTTGCTTTGATTTCTTGTTTAACTTACTTTTCTTGCTATTGGTTTGACTCTTGAAATGAACACTGGATAAAACGTTGTATTTATGTTTTGTGAAACTTATTCAATAGGCAGTGATTTTGGTTGGAGTTTATTGTTGCTTGTTTTGCTTAATATTGATAGATATCAACTGAAGCAGTTTGGCATATATGGCGAATCGAGTGAAGGAGGATGAGAAGAACGAACGGATTATTCGCGGTCTCCTGAAACTGCAGGAGAATCGCCGGTGCATCAACTGCAACAGCCTGGTACACTATTACTATCTTTCTTACTGTTATGTTTCTTTTTGTTGTATTTGGTTCAATGAAGTTAATCGCTGTAAAGAAATTTCAGTCGTTCCTGTTGAACTATTTTTGATTTGGTTTCTTGTATCTTAATTCCATGAAACTAAGTTAGAATGATCATTTAGAAGTCACAAGCCCTTTAGTTATAATGTTCACTAAAGTTGAAATTGAACCGATTTTATTGAAACGCATGCAGGGACCACAGTACGTCTGCACAAATTTCTGGACGTTTGTTTGCACAACTTGTAGTGGAATACAGTAAGTGTGTATTTGTTCAGTCTCTCTTCTATTTTCGATTTCGGATCTTTCAAAGATACACAAATCAATGGTCGTATAGTTGCTTTAATCATATGGAGTAAATACTTTCTTATATTATGTTCATTTGATTGATAAAAACTTTCTTGATTTCACTAATCTAATAGTCGCGAGTTCACACACCGGGTAAAATCCGTATCGATGGCCAAATTTACTTTTCAAGAAGTCAGTGCTCTTCAAGAAGGGGGCAATCAGGTATGCTGCACATGGATGCTTACTTTTGTTTCTCAGAGCTTGATTTTCCACTGTTAAGAATCATGATTTCTTATGTTTTCCTTTTCTGTCATCACTTTTCATGTTCATAGCGTGCAAAGGAAATTTACTTTAAAGAGTTGGATCCACAACGCCATTCTTTTCCTGACAGCAGGTCATTTATTTTACTTGTTTATATTTATTCTGACTGCTATATTGTTAGTTGGAATGGATGTTGTTCTGAGATAAACTTTTCTTTCCAGTAACGTTATGAGACTCAGAGATTTTATCAAGCATGTTTATGTGGATGGAAGATATAGTGGCGATAAAAATTCTGACAAGCCACCTAGGGTAAGATCGGTGAGATGCCCCAAATCCTTCTTTGCTAGTTGTTCTGAAATGTGTCTGAAGTTGAAAGCTGCATCTCTTTAAGTTCAGTGCAATGCTTCTTTTTATTACGAATTAAATTGCGTTCCTCTTTGATGTATTATGCAGGGTGAGAAAGAGGACTATTATGAAAATAGGAGAACCGATACATATCAAGGAGGTTCGAGAAGCCCACCATATGAAGACAGACGTTACATTGAAAAGTCTAGTCCTGGTGGAAGAAACTTTGATGAGAGAAGAAGTCCAGGATCTGATCATGAAAATCGGCAGTTTGGTGACTTTAGGAAGAGTCCTGCTCGTTCTGAGGTTGTGAATGATTGGCGTCGAGAAGATAGATTTGGAAATGGAAAAAGAGTTGAAGATGGAAGATCATCTGATGGAGGCAGGTCACCCGCGCGATCAAATGATCTGGATGCTTCTAGTCCCCCCATGGTACGACCTGTTAGAGATATTTTGGGAGAGAGCGTATCTCCACTTCGTGTGATTGAACCACCCAAAAGTAGTAGCAAGGTTGCTGATAGCCATGTGCCTAAACAGGTGAGGTTTTGGTTCATGAGCTTTTATATTCATGGCAGTTCGCCTCCAAGGGGTGGTGCAGTGGTTGAAGACTTAGACTTTGTGGGTATGCTCCCTCAAGGTCTTGGGTTCGAGACTCACCTGTGATATTACTCCTTCAATGTCTCTGGTGCCTGGACTAGGGACGGGCGTGGTTACCCTTGTTTCAAAAAAAAAAAAATCATGGCAGTTCTAAATTTCTATGTATGCTTCATATTGATGTCCTTATCCAAGTAGCACCCTGTCTCCTCTTTTCTGTGTTTAGCTGCATGCTATTTTCGTCCTTCTGAAAGATAGTATTTGTCCTTTTATTAAGCTGCTGCATTTAAAAATGATTTCATTCCATATGTTCCTTGTTATCTCAGGGAGAGCCATCTCTACTGTTAGTAAAGTTGTTACATCTATCTAATTTTAAAATGTGGACTTGGTTGTTATGTATATTCTCAGGTTGTAATATGATAAAATGGGGTGTTTGGGACAAAGAGAGTGTGAATGATTATGTGGAGGATGTAAATGCATGGGAGAATATGGGGAGAATGATTATCTTGGTTTGGAGTGTAGGGAATGGTTATCTTGGTTGTTTAGAGTGTAGGGAATGATTATGGGGGATTAATTATCTGTGTTTGGGGCAGAGGGAATGATTGCGGGGAAATGACTATCTATGTTTGAGATGTAGAGAATGATTATGTGAGTAAGAGGAGAATGAAAAGAGGTTGTGAAGAGAATGGAAAGTGATTATGGGAGAATGAGATTAGGGGGAGAATGAATAGTGATTATGTGGGGAATGAATATTGATTATGGTGGAATGATTGTATTTTTCAGTGGCCCAACGTGGGTAAGAGAATTATTCATCCTAAAATCATGGTCATTCGCCCCAAAAGACCCAAAGCGTAGGAGATGTAAGTCTGCTATCTTACGAGAGTAGCTGGCATGATTTGGAGATTTATGCTTGCTATTCAATTCTCGTTGGAAATAGTTTTAATTAGCTCTTATGAAATTGATATATAAATCCTGTCATGGTACGGTTTCATGTGAGATAACTCCATATGTAGCGACTATTGATCCTCATTATCAATTACAGAATTTTTGTTTTCTTGACACAAGAACTGACACCATGTATTATTTAAATTTCAGAGAACTGCTTCTTCCAGTAGCTTAGGGTCCATCAGTGAGAACATCGTGGAAACTAAGTTGGAACCTTCGGGAAGTTTAATTGATTTTGATGCAGAGCCTGGACCTATTCCTCCTCCACAGCCACCACAAAGTTCTACTTCACAATCTGTACCACACACGGTGAACTCTAATAGCGACAACAATTGGGCTTCATTTGATGCCCCTCAGGCACCTCCCGCCCCTGCCCCGGCTCCTGCTCCCACTAATGTTGGCACTTTAGAGTCTGTACTTTCTCAATTGTCAGTTTCAGCTTCTGTACCTGGTGTTTCAGGATCACATGGTGCTGCTGGTGCCGTACCTACCGCACCGGCGGGCAACATGACAATGTTATCAACTGGTTTTGATCCCTCTTTTGGATCAGGAGGGAACACCCATATGCCTCCTCCCTTTGCTGGCGGGGCACCTTCAGTTGGACCGGGAGTTGGCTTGACGACATTTCCTCCGTCAGGTACTTCAGTAGCTGGCCCTTGATTTATGCGAACGTAATTAGTCCATATTGCTAAAAATGCTTTACATATTTTCTTGTTCAGGGCAATGGTCTAACATGCAGTCACAGACACATTCTTTATTTCCTGGTGGTAATGCTCAGCCTGTGGGTCAACAATTTCCGCCATCAATTGACAGATCCATCCATCAGGTTCGTTTGTCGTACACATTGCTTGCCTTTCTATTTTCAATGGTACATTGTTTAAAACAAACTTATTCATCTTGATTTTCTGGTGATTTCTGGTAGCCATGGAATGCTTCACTTTCTGCTAATCCCCAAGGACCTCTAAGTAATCCAGCAGCACATGCCCCCGCACCCCAAGATTTGTCAAGTCTTCCGCAGGGGACAACTTCTGGTGTTCCACAAACTTCTGCACCAGAAGTAACGCCGAGCGGAAGAAAAGAACTGCCAGCCGTAATTACTTCTATTCCCTTCTCTTTAATGTTCTACTAAGAGTGCATTTGGAACGACAATTAGACTATTATAAACAGTGGATTATTAGAACAGGGAAGGTTATAATAACTTGTATTTGGGGCATAGGTTATTATAACAGTGGATATCATTAACATTATTTTGGGGTGTAGGTTATTATAACAATGATTATAACTTATTTGGGTGCATGTTATTATAACCAGAGATATTATAACATTGGGCTATTATATTGACTAAAGAGTTAATAGTTTGAATGATGTTAAGGGCTAACTCGCTGATTAATCGGTTATTATAACTGGTGGTCCAAACACGGGTTGGGTTGTTATAACCCATCCTAATCCACTCTTAAGCCGGGGCCCAAATGCCCCCTAAGTAATTATTTTTGCTTGTGTTGTTCTCCCTGAGTTTTATTACAATTGACAATTTTCCAATCATCTGCAGGATCTTTTTACTTTTAATTACTCATCCTACCCTGCACCAGTCTCGGGGTGGCATGCTGTTCCGCCTCGCCCTATGGGATATGTAATGCCATATAATTCTCCAATGGTATTTTCTGCTTGAAACTATTAAGTTTATTTTCACCAAGATTTCCACTTAAATTTTGATATGACTCTGAACTTCCATTCACTTTTACAGCCCGTGCCAAGGTTTCCACAATCTTCAACATCTACAAACCCATTCGATCTCAGCAGCGAACAATCTCAGGTATATCGATGTTAATTTTGACATTTTTCCTTATGTCATTTACAAAGTTGGCTGTGTAATCATGTGGCGACTGGCTTAGAATACTGTTATGTTATGCTCCTCGTGCATTAATTCACAACTATAAATTTTAGTATTGATAACTATTTAATTTTTGAAAATTAAGCTTATAAATACTAAAGAAGAAGAAAGTGACCTTGTTTACTCGGTGTCCATGTCGCTATTCCTGCATCCAGGGGAGAATATGTTTGATGGAATAATGGTTCCCTTGTTTTATTATACATTTTCACACATTTTTAAAAACCAACCTAAGTTTTGAAAACTACAAAAAAAAAAAAGTTCTCAAAACTGTTTTTTTGTTTTCAAAGTTTGACTAAGAATTCAAAATATTTTCTTAAGAAAGATGAAAACCATTGTAAAGAAATGATGAGAAACAAGTACAAGTTTCAAAACCAAATGGTTATCTAATGAGAGATTAATTCACTGTGACTGTTTTGTTGTTTTTTTTAGATAGGATATGAGTAAACTTTCATTGATAAAATGAATAGTCATAGTTACCAAAAGCTTTTCCAATGTGAATTTAAAGTAGTAAAGCTATATTCTTTAATAAGGAGAATCATATGAGCCCATGAAATACTTGCCTCTCTAAACTTTCCTTTAATTAGTTAATAAATTAAGTGTGATCGATTGCTCTAGGTTGCACATATAGTAATTTTGTGTGCGTATGATTTAAAATCAATATAATGCTTCGATGTTTTTTTTTTCTGAATTTCTTTATCTCTGCATTCACTTTCTATGCAGTTTCCTTCCATGGCACCATTGCAAAATGCTTTACCAAGTGGGCAACCTGCAACAAATTTTATACGTATTCCCGGCTATGGTAACCCGACATCAGCTTGGATGCCACACCAGCCTCAGCCTAACTTACCAAAATTGCATTCCCAAGTGTCATATCCATCTGCAATGCCTTCAAGTAAAATGATCCTATCCTTTTAACATATTCAAAAGATCCCCCATTTAAAATATACAATGCTTGATGAGCTAAAATCCTGCTTTGTTATCTCAGGACCGCCTTACATGGTACAGCAACAAGTAGCCAATAATGTACAACCTTACAGGTAACTATTCTTTTCTCGGCCTTGTTTGATAACCATTTAATTTTCTTGTCTAGTCTTGGAGTTTTAGCTAGTAAATACTACATTCATTTATGTGTTTCTTTTCTCTGTCTTCCCATTTTAATTATTTTTTAAAAAACCTATGTGTAAGGTTCTTATTTTTTATTTTTATATATATTCGTGACTGTTTGAGCGAGTTTGCATGCATCTCGACTATTGTCATGCTTGAACTTACAACATTTGGATGTCAAGGAAATCTGTAGGAAATTAATTTTTGGTGAGTGGCCACCACGGATTGAACCCATCACTTTTTAATTCTCCAAGACCCTCTTGACCACTAGGACACTCTAAGGGTACTAGTATATATATATATATATAAAATACTTCCATTCTACTAATATTACCAATATATACTATACTAGTACCCTTACCTTACATTCTTAATGATTTTTGTTGGAATTTGAGAATCATTTAAGTTTTTAAGAACGAATTCAATCTATGGTTGTCACCTACTTAAGAATAATTTTTTTCAAATTTTCTTGACAATCAAATGAAGTAGAATCAAGCGGTTATCTCATAAGATTAGTCGAGGTGCACTCATAGTAAAAGAAAAGAAATAGGCTAAGAATTCACATATGTTTGCAAAATAGTGAAAACATACTATAGAAATTAAGAGGAGTAAGTAGGAATATTTCTTAAGAGTAGAAAACTAAAACGGAATAATTACTAAATGAGGCTTAAATGATCACATTTCTGTGAACACCAAACGATTTTGACATGGACTATGATTTGGCTGAGCTCACCTTATGGGGCATTAAAATTTACTACAGGCATCCTGGATTTGGCAACTACGGAAACGAGGTAGCCGCTCATGGATACACAGATATGAACCAGCAGACAGCTGGTAGATACTCGGCACCCGCTACCCCGAACCCCTTCTCATCCACCGGAGGTAACCCGTTTGGCTAGTGTGTAAATGGAATAGCCCTGGCATTGTCTTATTGCTCGGCATCATATAATATCCCTCAGTGAAAAAGTTTTGGTATGCATTGAAATGCTCTTACTATTCTGTTTATCAGTGTGATAAAATAGAGTCAAATTATCTGATTGGCACTGTACATTTTGTTTGATATCCAAATTATTAGATCAGATCTTAAGAGAGGAGACTCAGAATATATAGTTTCAAATTATATGTGATTTTCTTCAATAGAGGCGTAGATTATTTTTCTAGGCCACGGTGGTGATTTTAGGTGTTAGTAAGAGGGGTTCATTTGTGCGTTTATTTACTTTTTCCTCTCAATTTGTATAATTTGTTTGTATTTTCTTTTTAACTTTTTTTTTTTTCTTTCAGTTACATAATTTGTTCATTATTGTGAGCTATTGTATTGTTGGCTGGAAAAAAAGTTGTAGGCAGCAGACATCAACTTGCAGTACTTAAGTGAATTCTGTTTGGTAACTAAAGATGGTGAAAAATCATGTATGATCTTTCTCTTATTGACATATTTGCTTAGAATGAGAATCTTTATGGGAAAGATAGAGAAGTAGAAGTGGAAAATATGAGGTGAATGATTATCGGATATATCTGTGTTTTGAGTGAAGAGAATGATTATGAGAGACATGATTATTTGTATTCGCATTATATGGAAAATCAATAGAGAACCAAAAATTGCCAAGAAAGCTATGAGATTATGAGGAGATAAATTGAGATTATGAATTGAATAAATATAGATTATGGTAGGAACAATTTTCGATGGTACGCACCCTACACTCCAAAAGTCGGATGATCATTTTGAATCCAATCAAAGGTATTTTCAATTTTTGAGGGTGTTTGAGATCAGATTTTATTTGTTTATTTTATTTTTACGTACTGAATTTGTTTTTGGATCATCATTTTTAAAAGTTACTTTTCAAAAATAGAAAATAAATCGTTTATTATTTTGGTATTATCTTGGTTATGATAAAGTTACATTTAATTATTACTTCGTTTTACAATTTTCTTTATTATAGTTAAAAAAAAAGTGTTTTGGTTTCTAGAATTTGGCATTAGATATTCAAATGTTTTCTCAAGAAAATATGAAAATCATAGTAGAAAAATTGGAAAAAACAAATTTATTTTTTAAAAATTAATAATAGAAAAGATATGATTTGGTATCGTAATTTTTGTTTTTAGGTTCTGGTTTTCTATTTTAGAAATCCAGTGGTATAGGACAAACCACCTTTTGAGTTTTATAAAAATTGAAAATCAGAACATGTTATATAATAAATTTTCATTTAAAAAAAAAATAATACTTTGAACAAGTAATTGTTTTATCTTAATTTCATGTGTAGAGTTTTTCCTTTTTTCAAAACTTATTTTCTATTTTGTTTTTAAAATGACTCAAAACGTAAAACTTTAAATTTATCAATTTATCTTAGAATAATCATTTACTTTTTTAAAACTAAGACTATAACTATTACTCTTATCCATTGAGTTTTATTTATATAATTTTATTATCTACTTTATGCCGATGTCTTAAAAACTAAGTTATGAAAACTAAGGTTTGAGAACTATTTAGCTTTAGAAAATTATGTTTATAAATACTCTCTTTCTATAGTTTTTTTTTTTTTTTTGTTATCTACTCTTTGTAAATGTTTTTTCTTTGAAAATCAAATTAAAATTTAAAAACTAAAATCCGACCTGATACATTAGGAATTGTATGAAGGTGCCTTTACTAGACTCGTAAGGGGTCTGGAATTTTCCCTGTTTCCCTTATTTGTGTTGGGTTTCATCTTCTTTGAACACTTTTGTCATTCTTGGGCCAAATATTTGTGCCTGAATTCTTTTCATAATACAATGAATAAGAGATGTAGAACATCCAAATAAAATGAATCTAAAAAATATACAAGCCATGGTTAATAAAGACCGAAATCATATGTGGTTCAAATCTCTAGTTCCAATTATTGTTGAATTAAAAAATGTTTATCTTTCTTTTAGTTAGTCCAATCATAGCAACTCCAAAATCAACCTAAGAACATAACAATGTCCCTCCCTTTTTCTTATTATTTCTTTTTGTCATAATAAAAAAAATTATTGGTTGAAAAGCTCCATTAGTATAATTGAAAAAGAATAATACTATGTTATATTATAATTATGTTTGAATTCAAATAAATCATATTTTGTATGTTTTTTTATATTAGTGTAACAATATTTGGGAACGAAGGATTTGAACCTATAATATGTGAGTTATTAAACCATACATAATACCAATTGAGTTCCGTTCTTACTAACAAATTTTTTTATATCTTAAGTTTACCATTGTATATTCCTAAAATATAGTAGATATATAATATTTTAAATATAATTCAACTAATTAATATATTTATTCTCTATTAAAATTATTAAAGTTTTGAATTTTTTCTTCCCACGTGTTTGGAGTTTGGACTAGCCTCCCTTGATTCAAATATCAATACCTAGAAAATATGAAGGAATATTTTCCATATCTTTCAGTGTTATTTATTTATTTTTATTTTTTTTGAAAATTTTTAGAGTTTTGTACTTTTGATATTAAGATAACTCATCTCCCAAAAAATGATGCCACAAGAGAACACATATGAAAAAAAAAAAAATTATAAGTAAAATATTTTTATATTTCTTTTTCTTGGTAGATATTTTTAAATAATTAACCAAATCATTATTTTTAAAAATTAGCTAAACAATACTGTTACTCAATCCTGTAAAAAGCTCATTCATATTAGTACGTTTTATTATGCTCGAGATTGGGCCAAAACCCAACAGTTTGATATGTCCACGGCCCAAGTTATCTGGCCCATTAGGCCCAAAGTATGAAAATATCATTTAAATATAGGAAAATTGTATTGAGTAAGCTTTTTCACAAAATAATTACAAATATAACTAAATTTTAAAATAATTAATTATAGTCATTTGTACGTGTATTGTAGATATTTCTTAATAAAGTATTATGTATTATAATACAGTATAATAAGAAGTATAAAATAATACTCATTAATATTAATGATTGTAGTTGTTATTATTATTATTTTTTTTAAAGTAACCATATTTATAATTATTTTTTAAATTTTACTAGTTTCCATAAACATATATTCTCACTATCAAATAGGGGTGTTCAAACAAGCCAAAACCCGAATTATTCGAACCAACCCAACCCAATTTGATGGGTTGGATTGGGTCAAGAGTTGACCTAAAATTAACCCAACCTAATCCGATCAACCCGAAATTATTATTTAATTTTAAAAAATATATATTTTTACTTATAACA
>JBBMKA010037823.1:0-22538 GCA_037833695.1 Sechiopsis laciniata | reverse complement strand
CATTAAATGGAGTGCGAGTGGATTATCTTTGTAACAAGCTAGGCATGATTAACATATATGCTCCAGCTTGAGGGAGAATGTTAGAGGTTATTTAGTTGTTAGTTTTAAGTGTTGTCCTTTATAGTCTTTTCCCATTCCTAGCTAGGGTTTCTTTGAGCCTATATATATGTAGTCTCTCTAATGAATGAAGTTATGTGATTCTTTTCTCATATTAAAATACGACAGAAAATAGGGTGGATGTTGGAGCCTTCCGATAACTGGAGGCGATATGCCACCTTGCCTATTCTCTCAGGGACGGGGAATGGACCGTAAAATTTGGGTGATATTTCTGATTCCTTCTCTTGGCTAATGAAGCCTGTCGGTATGATTGGAGTTTCAGATACATCCATGACCCTACCCCATATTCCACGTCACGTCAATCTTCATCTGCACCCCTCTTCATTTTATTCTGTGTTGTCAGTCGTTCCTTCAATTGCTTTATCGTTTTGTTCTATTTCACAGATTTGTTTGTCCAAGGTCTGGTTGGAAGTCTGTTGGTCTTCATACAATAATAGCGGCAGTGGTGGTCTGCCATAAATGATCTGGAACGACATCATTCTTGACGAAAAGTGATACATGGCGTTGTACCAATACTCGGCCCAAAGTATCAAGTGGTTCCAGGTCTTAGAGTTCTCACTGCAGAAACATCACAGGCACGTTTCTAGACACCTATTAACGACTTCCGTCTGTTCGTCCGTCTACAGATGATACACGGTGCTCCTGTGCAGTCTAGTTCCCACGCATCCGCTCCTGTGCAGTCCAGTTCCTCGCATAAGTGCTTTATTCCGTGTAGTCTGACAACTTCCTGAATAAATTCAGACGCAACCATTTTTGCGAAGAAGGGGTGAGCCAACGGAATAAAGTGCGTTGCTTTACTCAGATGATGGACTACGACCATGATCGTCTCTTTTCGATCTGACTTTGGCAATCCTTCGATGAAGTCCATCGATAGATCCTCCCAGATTTGGTTCAAAATCGGTAAGGGTTGGAGTAGCTCTGTGGGTTTTAACGTTGAGTGTTTGTTCTGCTGTCAAATTTGGCATCTGTCCACGTGCCTCAGCACGTCACTTCTTGTTCCCTCCCAGTAGAACTCACCGGCAATCCTCTTATACGTTCTCAAAAACCCTGAGTGACCTCTATGCACCGAATCGTGATACGCATGAAGGACCGCTTATCATAATGGTGGAAAAAGAAGGGAAGGATTTTTCTTTGTGTAAGAACATACCCAAGGCTAGTACCTGAGGAATCGATTTCAACCACAAAGGTTTCAGTAAAGTCCGGCGTTGTCAGCATCGGCAAGGTTGACATAGCGTTCTTTAGTTCGTCAAACGCTCTTTGGGTAGCTATGTTCCACTTGAACGAGTCCTTCCGCATCAGCATATGTAATGGCGTCGCAATAGGTACGTAGTTGGCCACGAACTTTCTGTAGTATCCAATCAGCTCCATAAAACCCCTCAACTCCCTCACGTTTTTGGGTTCGGGCCATTCCAACATCGCTCTAACCTTCTCTAGGTCCGTCTCAACCCAGTGTCTGCCCTATATATTAATTCTTCTCTTAACCAAACAAGCACTTTTTGGAATTCGCTACCAGGTTGTTCCGTCTCATAACATCGAATATCGTCCGAAGGTGTTGTACGTGCGTCTTCCAATCTAGGCTATAAATTAAAATATTGTCAAAGAATACCAACACAAACTTCCTAAAGAACAGTCTAAAAACTTGATTCATCAGTGCTTGAAATGTCGTTGGAGCATTGGTCAGACCGAATGACACCACTAGGAACTCGTAGTGTCCTTCATGGGTTCGGAACGCCGTCTTGTGCATGTCACTTTCCTTCATCTGGATTTGGTGGTACCCCGACTTAAGGTCCAGTTTGGGTTAGTATTGGCCCACTACAACTCGTCGAACAATTCTTCTATAACGAGTTTCGGGAACATCTCCCCAATCAGTCTTTCGATATCGTTCTGTCGGGGATCATAACACTGTTGAGGGTGCGGTAGTTGACGCAAAATTGCCAGCTTCTGTCCTTTTTCTTGACCAACAACACCGGGCTGGAGAATGGGATTCGGCTGGGTTTGATTATTCCCCCTGTCAACATCTCCCCAATCAGTCTTTCGATATCGTTCTTATGAGCAAATAGGGATGTCCATTTTCCCTGCGGGGACTCGCCCCTAACATGGCAGGGAATCCCTGATTAGGCGGGGAACGGGGCCGGGGACAGGGGAGAAAAAGATCCCCATTGGCTAAATGGGGCCGGGGACGGGGATTGTATTCCCCATCCCCGATTCCTGCCCCGTTTGTCTTTTTTTTTTAATATTTTTTCTTAATTCTACTCCTTTAATTTTCAAATAAATATATCTTTGTTGATGATATTTTCTATGCATATGAATATTTTCTTTGATAATTAACATTATAGTTGAAACTTTTAGATTTAAAAAAAAAAAAAATTTAATTTTTTGAATTTTTTATCCAAAAAATATATATAAAATGAAAAAGAAAAAAAAAATTGAAAAAAATCCCTGCGGGGAATCCCCGCCCCGATCCCCGAGAAAAAAAATGGAAATTTTTTTGGGGACGGGGACGGGGAAGCCATTCCCCACCCCGCCCTGCCCGTGGACATCTCTGTGAGCAAACGAGTACCGATACGGACAAATGTTCATGGGTTTTTCCCCTTCCTTCAACTGTATTGAATGATCTACCTCACGTGGCGGCGATAAGCAATGGTTTGCAATGAGTATGTCCTCATAGTCCGTTAGGGCACTGACCAAGTCAGTGGGGCCTTCCAATCCTTCATCTTCGCTTAATAGGTCAAAATTATCTGATACTTCCTCTTCTAGTACTTGGAGTTACACCAAGAACTCTTCATCCTTCTTCTACCATGATTTGCTTAGTCGATTCAACAAAATCTTGGCTTTCGTCAATGATGGATCCCCTTGTAAAATGATTCAATCTTTACTAGTCCCAATCATCATCTTGAGTCCAGTCTATCTCCGTCATTCCCAGCATTTTAAGTCATTGAATGCCTACTATTGCGTCGAAAAAATCTTGCCTGAAAGACAGTTTGGGGAGTTTCATCGGTACTTCCTTGGGGATCTCCCTTTCTCGCTTGGCTTCGCCCTTTCCAGAATGACCTCGAAGTGCCTGGAACTGGTCATCAACAGTTTCGCTCTGTCAATCAACTTGAAGGACACAAAATTGTGGGTGGCGCCATAGTCGACCAATATGATCGTCTCCTGACCTCCTATTTTCCCCTTAATTTTGATGGTCCTCGACGATGAGAACCCAACCACCGTGTTCAGAGACAACTCTGCGGTCATTTCCATGTCGGCGGCCCCTTTTCCCATCGTTTTTTCCTCTTCTCTCGCATGCATCTCCTCGTCTAACACTTTGTCGCCGATCAGCATTAACTTCAACTCGTTTGCCTTACATTTATGGCCCACGAAGAATTTATCATTGCATCTAAAACACAGCCCCTTCTCTCTCCTGCTTTATAACTCCAAGTCAGTTAAACGTCGGGTTCTTCCCCATTGAACACCAGCATGTCCACCCTCTTTGGCCGTTTTCGTACCGAAATATCGCTTCTGGGTGTTCTTTCTCCACCCCTATCTCCGTCGCCACTCCTTGATCCCATGTCTTCCTCCCTGTCCTTCCTTTTACTCCCTACGTTTTCTTCCTTGCTCGGTGATCCTCTCGCCAGATTCTCTATGGCCTTTTGAATGGTCGTCGTTGCCAGGCAAAATTCTTCAATTCCCTCGAACAACTGTGCCAATTGTTTCTTCGTCTGGATGGCCTGGTCCCTTAGTTCTTGTAGTGAAGCTTTTGCCATTGGCATGTCTTCGCCTCCACTCTCCGATGATCGTACTGCCTTTTTCATCCTACCCCTCCCCTGTCTCCTCAACCTAATGAAATTCCTTGAACGTCCCAGTGTTCCTGCTCTAATACCACGACCCCCCAGTTTAGAGTCTATTGATCTGGAACTGTTAACCTGTAAACAACTATCACATCCACAAATTGACGTAAAAAGGCAACTATTGCTTTAAAGCTCCCGGTTACAAAGTTATACCACCTTTCGAGAGGGTGGAGTCTCTCCCAAGGTTCTCACTGTGAACCTTACCAAAATACACGTTTTTTTCTAGATATCCTTCCTTTTCCCTCCAAAAGGCTTAAATAACAAAAATACATAGATGATAATTAAAGTATCCTAGACTTATTACAAATAGAATTACGGTGTTACCCTTGTGCTTGCATTTCTCTTTTTGCCTCTGCACGTGTACACCTGCCAATTGGGCGGGGGCCTATCAGAGTTCTCATTCAAAGATAAAGTTTACCATGAAGTTAAAATTTAGGATGGGACTTAAGTTTGATTTTGTTAGAATAAGATGTTCTTGAGTTAGAGAAAAGGTGTACATGATTTGGGTTTGGTTTTGTTGGGTTAGTTAACTTTTTTGGACCAACCCAAACTTTTCAGTTGGTTAATTTGCCAACCTGTCCAACCCTAATATATTAGGGCAACCCAACCAAACTCGATATCTTTGGGTAGGGTTGGGTTCTCGGGTTATTAATTTCATTTTCCTCTCTAAGACTCAACTCATAACTTTTAAATATGTAAATAAGGTAAAGAAAAAACTACATGATATTATACTTAACCCTAAGTAACTTATTATTAAGGTATGTTCCTTACCAATATGCTAAGTAACTTTTTCTTTTAACAAACTAAGAAACCTATCATATTAATTAATCTTTTTTTCTCTCACACACACATACACTTATATGTATTTACTATTATTTTTAGTTCAGGTTGGGTTGGATTGAACGAGTCAAAAATTGCCCAATCCGAGAACCAACCCCAACCTAACAAAAATGTAAAAATCATAACCCAACCCGAATAAAGTTATGACCCAGCCCAACCCTTACGGTTTTGGTTGGGTAGTTTGAGATTGGTCGGGTTGTCAGTTTTTTGCACACCCCTAGGTTAAAATATGAGACATGACTTCAACTCTATTAGGATAGGAAAGTTTTGAATTAAAATATGATAACTGACTTCAACTTTCTTAGCATATGAGAGTTTTAAACTAAGGTATGAGATTGGACCTCAAGATTTTAATGTAGGAGTTTTCTTTTGCTTTTTTTTTTTATTGGAGATAAAGTTTATAGAGAATTTTGGATTTAAGTACGAGACTAAACTTCAACTTTGTTAGGGTATAAGTATTTTAGATTAAGTATGACACTTGTGTTAGGTATCTTGTTACCTACCGCAGGAACACACAGAAACACACTGCACAAGTAATAATAATTCACGAAATAGATTATAGATAATCAAATAAATCTGTTATAAAGCAAAGCAATGAAATATTCCAAAATATGCAATAACAGCAAAATAACCAATAACTTTTGGCCAATACGAGAGGGTTGGTAATCTCTCCTTCCTGTTACACTCTTCAGCTGAATTCTCTGATGCCTTTTCCTTCTTCGATCCTTCTATTTAACAGCGCCTTTGGAATAGTCCCTCCTTCCTTCTGTCCTACTGCACTATGTGCGCTCTGCGTCCCACCTTCTCTGCTCCACTTTCCTTCTCTACATCATTCTAGTCCGTGTGTCTGTCATGATCTCCTGGTCCCACTGTTTCTTTTGCACCTATTTCCATAATTGCTTTTTTTTCCCTTCGTTCATACGTATAATGAAGTTGTTTCTGCATATATTCTACCTCTTCCCAAGTCGCTTCACATTCTTGTTGGCCTTGCCACTTCACTAACCATTCGTCCAGGCAGTATTCACTGTTCTTTTGGATCCGTAACATGTCCTTAGGATTGGCCACCGATTCCAAGTCTTCTGACAGGACTGCTGGGTCCTTTTGGATGTTATATTTATCTCCCACGCACTTTTTAGTTGGGATAAATGGAAAACGTTATGTATGGTTGCCTCTGGCGGCAGTTCCAATCTATAGGCCACCTTTCCGATGCATTCAGTGATGGTGTAGGGTCCAAAGAATTTTGGTGCGAGCTTTTCACATTGTCATTTTGGCGAGTGATATCTGGCGTTATGGTCTTATCTTAAGGTACACCAAGTCCTTGGTTTTGTAAACGACTTCTCTTCTCTCTCGGTCTGCTTAATTCTTCATCCGTTCTTGCGCCAAGTGCAGTTTTTCTTTGAGAGCGACTAATGCAAGATCTCTTTTAACCAGCTATTGTTCCACTGAATTGTTGGTGGTTTTATGATATCTATATGATATATTGGCTGGAGGTTCTCGCCCGTACACAATGCGGAATGGCGTTGTGTTTATCCCTGCGTGGTAGTTGGTGTTATATCCATTTGCTCCACTGTTTGGGTTCGTTGTAGAAACATCTGAGATATACCTCCAAGCAATTGTTGACTTGCTTAGTTTATCCATCCGTTTGTGGATGGAACGCCGTGCTCTTCCTTAGTTGTGTGCCTTGGCTGCAAAATAACTCGTTCCAGAAATGACTGGTGAATATCTTGTCACAATCGGAAACAATTGATTTATGAAATGAGCGTACTTGCTCAATCGATCCACCACCACCAAGATAGAGTTTTTTTCCAAGGACCTTAGCTATCCTTCCACAAAATCCATTGAGATATCTTCCCAAATGCGATCTGGGGACGCCATCGGATGTAATAAACTTGCTGGTGCTACAACTTCGGTCTTGTTATGTTGGCATACAGGGCATTCTACTACATATTTATTTACATCATTTTTCTTTTCTCTCCGGTAAAGTTCTCCTGTCAATCTTTTGTAAGTTCTCAGGAATCCCAAGTGTCCTCCCTACACCGAGGTGTGATATGTATGAATTATTATAGGTAGCTGGCGTGATTTTCTCGACACCACTACTCTACCTTTATACATTAGTTTTCCACCATCTAGAGAAAACTTTGGTACGCTGTCTGGGTCCTCCTTTAGAGTCGCGATCATCTCTTGTAGAGATTCGTCTTGTAAGACCTCCTCGTGCACCCACATTCACATAACATCATCACCAAGCACTTGTTGGCATAATTCAGGCACCCCTTAGAACTACACAACTCCTAACATGCACCTCTGAAACACCTTAATACTATATGTTCGCACAAGCTCATTTCGAAGATACTCTTAACTTTCCCTTAGCTTCTCATGTGGAACACATCCTCATCGAGTGCTCTTTAGTGCTCCGTGCCACACTCAAATTTTCCACCAAAATCCAAACCTTATACTTGGGTAAAATTTCCAAGCCACCTGAACATCCTCTTATGAGAGCCCTTTTTTTTCTTTCTTTCTTTCTTTTTTTTTTTTGTTAAGGAATGCTCCTCTGAACTATCACACAAAAGGAGACTGCTTAGAACACTTGTTGTTTCTTGCCCATCTCTTTTGTGGTTTTCGTCAAAGGTAACCATTGATATCCCTCTTAACTTCCCACATCCTTAACTACACCACTTTGTTACACCACACCACTTTCAACTACGTTCTCATGTCAAGCCAACTCAAAGAATCAATTGGCATCCTCCTAGTTGTACGTACGAAACATTACTCACTAGGGTGTCACCGTACAAGTACATCGCTCACTTTTCTTGAAATGTAATTGTCACCATTTACATTCTCAACCTAAACCCGTCTCAGTGTTTGTAGAGTGAGTCTAAAGGGGCATTAACTATCTCCTAGGTGCATCTGTGACTTTCTCACATTATTCCGCCTAGTCGCACCTACAACACGCTAACTCACTGATGACACCCTAGAACTTCTTCATTACCACACACAAACACACTCTCATTCAAGGAGTATGACCCCAAACTTTTATGAACGTGCACTGCCATAACTCATGGGCAAGACCACACTATCTCACCCCCACACTACCTTGGACGCATATACGATATGCTATTCTGCAGGATACAACCATGAAGATTTCCTGTATCATCACTTTGCTATAGTGAAAAGTATAACCTTTGACTCACAAGAAACGAGCATGTGTCAGCTATAACTGGTGAGACACAACCTCTCAAATGTCAAAGCATTGACGAGGTTGAATCCACCCACCATCACTCACTTGAAAATAAAAACATTGCTACTCTTTCTAACATTCGTGTTACTTAAGATGCACACCCTCTCAGATATCACACATTTGGACAAAGAGATATGGCCACCACACTGGTCACGCTGAAACCGTTCACACCCACACACTTGAAGAAGGGTTACTTTAAACGTCTCTTTGCCTTCTTCAACCATACACTAAGTCTGCAGAACCTGCATCCTAGGCTTTGATACCAATTGTAACACCCCGATCTTCTGGATAAGTTTAACCAGCTTCATTGGGAGAGAGAGAGAGAGTGAGTGAGTGTATAGCTAGTCCATAGTCCTATACGCCTCGTTGTGCATCAACAAGATGTGCCTACAAGAAACAACACGGCAACTACAAGTAAAGCATTCATTAATTAACATTGCGTTCGCATTTGTGGAGAAATATATTCAATGTGTAGCTCAACAACCCGATTCATACCTAATAGCTTTTCTCTAACCTGCGTCTATCAAACTACTCCATGATGGGGAAAACTTTCTCATCCCTTCTACTCACGTTTCACGCTCAATCCTACTCGCCAATCCTCTTCATGTGCCTATATTATTGGATCTTTTATGTCTCCTAACTTGTCTCGTTCCCCTCTATCCCTCATAAAAAAACTCCTCAATAATTCTATCCATTTCATTCATTTACGAAGAATTTATTCTTTTATTCCTTATCTTGACTAGAGATTCTTCCGTCAATTACACATCCCTCCAATTCTTTAGTTTTTTCTTACCTCACCTAGTCAGTAATCAACACCTCGACAGCACAACCTCACTTGTTCAAGAAACAAGAATTTCAGATTCATCACAATAAAGATAAAACAACATAATCACACCAAACTCCACAATCTAAAATGACACTTAAAGTATCAAAATGAATCTCCAGTTAGAACACCCTCACCTGTTGCTTTGATGGCTCCCCGTGGCGTTGCCTGAACTCGGATACCGCCGAGCTTCCTTGAGACCTTCTCTATCCATAGTGAATCTCCCATGCAAACGCAAGTCCAGCCTCAACGATCTCTCTAGAATGAAACTCGCATCAACACTAAATTTCCCTTCATCCCATTCCTAAAAGAAATCAAAAGATTGAATACCCACCTTCCAACGAGCTTCGTCTCTTGTTTGCACCGACGAGGTCCACCACCCATCGAATAACATCAATCGGCTATGATAATCTCCCCTTCGCCAACACCCTGACTCGATCACGAGTGAGAATCCCCTTCTTCCCCTGATTTTTTTTGTGAATTGCTTAAACAAAGAGATGTTTTTTCGAATCAACTCACAACGTCGTTTTTTTCCCTTTCTCCCACTCAACCCACACGTCACCACTTTCTTGCCCTAGCTGGCATCTAAGAAGCACGGACACGAGATACGGACACGACACGATATGGACACGTAGACACGTCATTATTAAAAAATGCAGGACACGGATACATCGAGGACGTTATTTATTATTATTTTTTATGATATACTACAAATCCAAAATATTTTAGTTCTTTTTTTACTAACTATAAAAAATAATTCAAATAAGGATGAACGTGGAGATTGAATCAGCAATTAAATTTAACCCACGTAGTTAGTTATATGAGTCCATTTAAATCCAATAAAAAACAAAATCTCACCATTCTTTCAATGCCTACTCTTAACAATCTCAAAATATTTTAGTTTTTACCTCCTTTTCTTTTTTTCTATTCTATTTTCTCTTTTTCTTTCATTTTTCCATTTTAGTCCATCTATCTTATGACGCCCATGGCCTCCACCAACACTACTCATTATCGTGTCATTGACAATTTGAAACAAATAAGTCTTAAATGAAGTGTCTATGAAGTATCCATGGTGTGTCCATGAAGTGTCCAAAATTAAAAATAATAATAATAAAGGAGGACACAGAATTTCGAGTGTCAGACACGTGTTCAAAGAGTGTCCAGAAGTATCGGTATCGGACACGAGTACAACACGGATACATTGTCAAAATAGAAGTGTCCGTGCTTCTTAGGCTGGCATCCCCCTTACGTTTTTTTTTTTAATTTTATTTTTTTAAACTCTCACTCAAATACAATTGCAACTTGTTTACGCATACTTACCATTTATTTATTTTTATTTTTTTTGAAGACCTTACAGCTAGAAAACATGAATGAGACATTGAGGGTCTAAAATCCAACAGGGAAGTTGATCAACCAAGTAGCAGGCTGAGATCTGAGAAAGATCATGAAACTAGAGAATCCAGGAGAGATAGGGATGATTCCAGAAAGAGGGCCAAATATGGCAATTCTTGATCAAGCAGACGCGATGGTTATTAGGGTAAGAGTTTCATATTTGTAGTTTTGCTTATTATCTGCATCAACTTTAGAAAATGAATCATTATGCTTTGCTTGGAATGCTGCATCTTTTCTTGTTTTTGTAATGAAATAACTTAATATATGGGCGGATTTGTGAAATGATGTTTGATTCAGCCATCATCTTTACTAACTTTTTTTTGGTTGAAAACTCCATCTTTACTAACTTTAAACCCAATGAGAACGGAAATGCAAAGAGCCATGATTTTAAAAAATTGAACTTCAACTGATTCCATTGACAATAGTGATGCATCTTGGTGTAAACAATTTCCACAGTTCTTTCAATTAGAGATGAGGATTCGATCTCATGACTTTTTTTGTCACAAATATACACTTAGGCTCTTTGAACTATTATTGTGTTGGCTTGCCAAATATAAAACACTACTTTTTTGTTTTTTGAAACAAGGGTAACCACGTCCGTCCCAAGCCAGGCATCGGGAGATATCAAAGGAGTAATGTCACAAGTGAGTCTCGAAGCTGGGACCTTGAGGGAAGCATACTTTTAAAGCCCAAGTCTTTAACCACTGCGCCACCCCTTGGGGATAAATATAAAACACTAATTCTACCCTTACATCCCATTTTTTATGTTTTCCTTATTTTTTATGTGCCAAATACAAATTTCCTAAATTCTTAAAAGAAACTTACACCAAATACAAATTTTCTAACTTCTAAAATCAAATTCACGTTTCTTACACTATTGCCAAGTTCAACAAAAAAGAAAATACAAATAAATACAAACTTTTTTTTCCATTAAACACCTCGTGTGCAATCACAAATCAAACAAGGTCTGAAACTTTTCACTATCGTGGAAGCAACTATTTCCCTTTCTTAGGCATGGGAGATAGAGCCCAATCTTAGTAAACAATGTACAACTGTTAAATACACTTTCTCACTTTTTTTTTTTAATCTAAACGCAATTTAAAGGCAGAATCTGCTAAAAAATGGAAGGTTATTTTTAACTTCACAGTTGCATCAAGAGATGGAAACAGGGGCTTGATCTAGCTGCAGACGGATCCACTTTTCATAATCTTGCACTAATTGCCGCAGCAGCAAAGGTACAAGGTTATCCAAGAGAGCTTGTAACATCCTGTATCATCATAATTGAAAGTCATAAAACATGGTGCAAAAACAAGAATCATAATGAATAGCCACAGTAAAAAGAAATTCGGTTTAGTGTTGGATGTATCGAGTTCCTCTGCGGTCCAAATTCAGCATTACTCGAGCGTCGTAAGTGTAACTGAAATTGAGGACTAATTGTAAAGTGTGGTGAGAGAGCCTCATCAGAGTAACAGTTCTAGTTACAAGCTCATAAGATTGATATGAATATGCTTGAAATAGAATAGTTTGGTTACAAGTTGCTATAACTATCTCCGGAAAATCAGTGAAATCTTTTTTTTTTTTTTTTTTTTTTGTGTTGATAAGTGTTAACTTAAAACCAACAAGAGCAATATCTTAACCGGCATAAGTATATGTTCATGACTAAGGTCATGAGTTTGAATCTTCCACCGACAATTGTTAGTTTATAGATAGTCAAAATGTGGTTAAATGACTCACAAATTCCCTGGATTCTCCACAGCAGCTGTAGGCATCAAGGTGAAGGGAAGTGTGTAAATCTGCATCAAAATCATGAATTATAATGGCCTACTCGTGCTATTAATCAGCCTATAAGACAACGAGCGAGCAGGATCAAGCAGCTAGCGAATGAAGCACAAACATGGAAAGTGCAAGAACAAGATCAAGCCTAAACTTTTGATGTTTGGATCTGTAGATCTTTGAATTTAAACAAAATATCTATTAATCCTATAAACTCTATTAAGTCTTTAACCTTAAAAATGTCAAATAGGTTCATGAACTTTCAACCTAGTGTCTACTAGGTTTTTGACACATTAAAGATTTTTAAAATTAAACATAAAATTGAATTTCATCGTCCCACTACATACCTAGGTATCTGTGGGCATGTCAAGACTCAAACTCGAGAGACAATAATGAATTTTATAATTAACTTCACTCATGAATTTTATAATTCGTTTCTGGAAGCCTCAAACTTTTATTGTGTCTAATAGGATATTAAAATTTTAAGTTTGTATCCAATAGGTTTGTGAATTTTATTAAGTGTCAAACGGGTCAAGTCAAAGACCAATTAAGTTGTAAAACAAAATCAAAACTTAAGGGGGGGAAATTATAGAGAAAAACATCAACTATGCTGCCAGATGAGTTGTATAAAAGAATAATGAAAACAAAATATAATATGCCAAAATTCATAAATGGTATCGATAAGATTAGAACCTCAAGAGATAGATTCAACTTCACATCAACTTCCAGAAACGAATTTGAACCAACTGTTTCCCATGTTAAGTGATTAATCATCAAAGCTGCACATTTTAAACCAATGATTAATTGGAGTTTCTTGTCCTAATCACTTGAAACGCCAATTGATTGGAAAAGTGTTTCAACTCTTTAGTGACACAAACTACGAGATAAACAAATGAATCTGAAATTCTCCTAATATTAGGAGAATTTCAATTTACCTGAAAAATGTTCATTTTGGCGTTCTACTAATTCCGAACCTTCAAACTGCAAATAAGATTTCAAATGTGACCGAAAGTACCAGAACTTGTGATATAAGTGTCATTAGAAGGAATTCGAGATAATATAAGGGTGTAGTAGTAAGCTTAGTGGTCAACAAAATCTTAAGGAAGTGAGAGGTAATAAGTTCTTATTTTAGCTTAGCCTGAGCGATCTTGTTTTACTTGCTAAATTGTATCTAATTTGGTCCAAATGCATTATTAATGTAAGGCATAAAACTCAAATTTTTCTCACCACAACTAAAATAAACTTTGAAGTAAATAAGTAATTTCTGCTTCTACCTAAGAACTCATTCAGAGACAAGAACTCCCACCTTGCACGAAAGCATCTCAACGGTAAAATCTTCTTTGGTCGGGATCACTCGTAAATCTAGTGTAGGGGCAGCTTCAAAGTTCAAAAGTTGCAAATTTGGGAGAGTGCATCTGTAAAAACAGAACACAAATCATTTACCTCTAAGAGGACATAATAATGTTACTTTCAATGTCTATGGAAAAAAATGCAGGGTATAATTCCCACTCCTATCGGTTAAGGTAACGACTTCGAGCTATTAGAGACAAAATAGAAGATCACATCCTTGTTACAAATACAAATAGGATGTAGCTACTACCAAAGAGACAGAGGGAAGGGACCTGTATGTGTTAGCATCAAGTAACTGGAAACTTTTCAAGGCATTTTTGTTCAGCATTGCTTCAATTCCTGAAGGGTGATTTAAGAATTCGCTGATATGATATGTCCTGCCTCGATCGCTGTAACTCGGCAATTTGACCTTCTCCTTCCTTGTGACAGATAAGTTAGCCCTCTTGGTATTAGTCTCAAAATTGGTGGCTTTAGATAGCTTGATCACTTCAAATTTCTTCCTGAGTTGAAGTAACTACTTTTAAGTGCCAAAACAATGAAAATATAATTTTTGCGAAAACTACTAAATGAGTTCTCTATCAGGAATCAAGAAAGTATAAAACGAATTCAAATGATGTTGATATCTTCATCCAAAGGGATTGGAGAAGGGTTAACTTATTTAGTGAATGTGATAGACCACCAGTTATGCAAGCTAAGTTAGGTAGGAGGTTATTGCTCTTATAACTAATCAAATGAATTAGTTGGGAGGTTAGAAGTTAGTTACTAAGTGGTAGTTACCAAGTACAGTGGCTTACGGTTACTTCAAATAGCCTATAGCCTCCTTCTGTAAACAACATCTCGAGTATTGAATTGAATTTTGAATAAGGGACCTTTTGTTAGAGTAAGTATTATCTTGACTCTATCAGAATGATTTAAATATAAATTACACTTGAAATGAAAGCTGAAACTACCATAAAGTTTGACTAAAGTTATTGCTTGGCATCCCAAGAAGAAATGAACAAGAAACTGAAAAACTTCATCACTTTGTTGCCATTGTTGGCTGTTCAGTGTCTTTAGATAGGATAGAGATTACTCATATTCCCCCAGCACTCAGAATGCACATGGCACTTAAAAAATTGAAGAATTCCAATCAACAAACTAAATTCAAAGAATTACCTCCATTAAAGAGGTAAAGAACAACATGAAATGATACTAATATTACTCTTGAACTTAAACCCTTGTACTTTTCTTAAACTTTCAAATATTCTATCAGAATCACAAAACTTTTCATTGTCCTTGGTATTAGTTTTTTAACATATTCATTACAAAAACTTAAGATAGGCTTATCTTTTAATTCTTTTATCTTATAAGTAGATGACTACATGAACAAATATTTGAAGTCACATATAGAAGATAGTATGTTAGGCTTTTCAAAATAGTTATATTCTTATTAGATGAGTTAATAAAAAAATTTAACATGAAATAATTACATAGTTTATTTTACCCAAAGCTTAGAAACTAAAGCAAAACATTAGAATTAAAAAGTGACTAAATTAAGATTAGTTGAAATGTATGTTGTTTTTTTTTATATCGACTATTACCATCGAACATATGACTCTACAACATTTGGATGTAAAAAAAAAGGTATAAAATTAATCCCTAGATAGGTAGGTGGGCACTATAGATTTAATCTATCATCTCTTAATTCAAGACTTTCTTAATGGTCACTGGGTTTTTTTATTTTTTAAAATTTATTTTTTTAACTTAGCATCCATTTAGTCAAAGATATATGTCTTAACCGGTTGAAATAGCTATAAATATAATGATACGAGCAATACTTACCCACACATAGACGTGTAGGGTGAGTATGCTTATTGCGTATGTGACAAAAGTATTTGTCACATATTTATTTAGTTTTTCAATGTGATATTGACTTTTAGAAAGTGTATTAACAAAAATATGGCGTAATTATGATTAAACATAAACTAATACATGCCTGGGAGAACTAAACTTCTGGTTAGCTAGCAATGAAAACGAGGAATTTCCTTGCCGACACCATTTAGTACTTAAAACCACCATCCTTTCTACAAACACATTATGCCCAAAAAATAAATAATAATCAGTAAATCAAAAGCAGTTCTGTAAGAGAAGGTAAAGAAGATGATACAAAAACGCAACTAATTCGCTTCACCTTCGAGTGGAATTTAGTGGCCGGAGTATCAATTGGGCGGCGGCCGGAGCTCTGAAATCAGCGGCGGATGGGGGAAAAAGCTTCTGAAACAGAATTATGGAAATGCTACAAAGAAACAGAAATGTGAAAACGAAAATGAAAATGAAAATGAAATGGAAATGGAAACTCATGTTTATGTATGAAGAAAAATGCGAATTGAGGAGATTCGATTTCTGGATGATGAAATGAATTATGGAATACACGTGGTACTTGTTCGTTAGTGGAATCCCTTATTTTACGATTAGACGATCAAATTTGTGACAAGATTATATCTTTTTTTTTTAATATAAATATTATTTTGAGAGTAATTTAGGTCAGGTTATTTTCTTTTTAATTTTTTTAATTTTCTATTTTTTTCGGGGTATTGGTCTCTTTTCTTTTCTTATTTTTTAACCTTTTTTATATGTCACTCTAAAAAAAAATTTAAAAAAAATTTAGATGACAAGAAAATATTAGGTAACTTTATCATTCTAGATTAATATGATGGTACACAAACGACTACTTTTATGGACATCTACGTTGGCATAATATTGTTTATTTCTTATTTAATCGATATGACTGATCAAAGAATCACACCAAGCCTTCCCTCAAATAATTATCTCTAAATTATATTTGAGTATTTTATATTTTTTTTAACCAAGTCACTCTTCATGGAGTGCCTCTAATACCATTTAGGGTTTGTTTTTTTGTTTTGTTTTTGTTTTTTTCGCTCAAAATGCTTAAGATCAATATAGATTGTTGTCCAAACTTTTAAGCTCATGAATTTTCTCTTTTCTGGCCGATGTAACATAATGGTCAAATTTCCAACCCTTATAATGATTGGTTTCAATTTTATTTGTCACCAGTTTGAATTGTCACGAGTTCGAAGAGAGATTCAAACTTATGATCTCTTGATTCATGAGTATACAATTGTACTGTTGAGTTATTGCTTTTGTTGATGATAATGGTTAAAATGTGTAGATAACATACTGAACTAAATTTGCTATATGTATAACCATGGATGATAATTTGCAAATATTAATGACTGATATTTACAATTTGTTAATAGAACTTTAAATTTTTAAGTATGATTACAGTTGATAATATCGTGACTGTTATGATTAATACTTTATTTATGATATGTGGAGTGGGAGGATTGAGACTCAAATCAAACATAATATACAAGTTTATATCAGTTAATTATTTATGTTAATTGATAAGTGCATTATAAAATTTGTATCGGGTGTCATTATTTAAGTTTAAAAAAGTATTGTAAGAAAAAATGTTTAAACTAAAAAGTATATCTTAAAAGTGTCAAAATAAAAGTATTATAGTTTAGCTTTTTAATAATATATCAGGCAACTAATTTTAATTCAGTTTTTTGAGAATTGTAAATATTCAAGAGATTACAATTTTACCTTTCCATCATACAAAATTTTGAATGAAAAAAAAAAAAACCAAAATAGCTCGAACAAAATATTTCAAAGATATACAACCTACATGAACACCATTAACGCTTGATTTGAACCTTTTAAGTATGAGAAATGATTGAAGTATTTCCTTCAATTCATTTTATTCCATTATGTTAATAAGGTTTATATATATATGTTTTTTTTTTGCTGGGCCAAAGAGTTCAACAATAATTAATATGAGTTCATACGTTTGAATCCAAATCAAAATATATTCTATTCACCATAGTGCAGGTCCAGATTTTTTTCTCTTTTTTTTTTTTTTTGTGAGGCAATCCTTTGTTCGTTGATTTCAAATTAATTTTCTAATTGAGAAAGTGTTATTTTATTGGAATTTTAAGATTGAACTTAGTAATAACAAAAATTTAGATTTAAAAGTAACCTACTCAACTCTGGAAGAAAACAAACTCCAAAATTGGGTTGATTTTGAAAAAATTATTATTATTAATTGGGTTGAAACCATTAATTGAATTGGTCGATTGTTCATCTTTCTTGAAACATACTGTTTATGGAAAATGGAAACATGTTCAATATAATCATCAGCTGGTAATCTGCATTTTCAGATGAACACAATTGAGGTCTTTTTTGAAAGATTTGCGTTCATCAACAATCCTTTTTCCTGAACCCCAATTCTATTTTTTCAATCAACTTGATCCAACAAATTACTCCATTATTTTTGTGAAACAAGGATAACCACACCCATCTCTAGGTCAGACACCAAAGATATCGAAAGAGTAATACCACAAGTGAGTCTCATACTCGAGACTTGAAGGGAGCATCCCTTCAAAGCCCAAGTCTTCAACCACTGTTCCACTTCTTGGAGACAACAAATTACTCCATTATTAAAACAACATATCACATCATAGAATTCATATCAAATCCATAAACATAATTTCAATCCCCTGAATGATGTTGAAGTCTACCTGCAGAAAAATCTGAGAAAATCTTCATCCATCCATGTCTGGAGACGGGAGGTTCAATCGAGTGAACAAGAAGAACTACACAGAAAAGATGCACTCCTGAAATCTAGGAGAAGAAAGAGAACAATATGAAATATGCATCCTAGCACTAAAACATTTACATCATGTAAAGGGGCAATGAGCAAATTCAAATGTCCTTGACATTTTAAACATGATATACAACAGCCAACGTATGAGAAGAGGGTGTACAACTAATGACTAGCACTGTGGTTGGGGCTCCAATCTAAACATAAAATCACAAAACCTGCAGCATTGTTGCTGTTTTTTCGTCTTCCGACACATCGCATCCTCCAGCAAATCCCGAAGTAATTTATTCTACACTCCAGCATTTCTCATGGCTTCCTTTCCTGACCAAAGAAAACACGAAGTTCCTCTATTCAGTTCACATGATGATTCAGAAAATGACAAGAGACCTTAGAAGGAAAATAAAAATGAAGTTTGCAATCTGAACAACACGGCTAACTCGGTTCGATATGGATACTTCAATAGAGTGGAGTGGAAATTCAAGTACATTGGTTCAACAAATAGTCAAAAGTACAATTCATCCAACAAAAAGTAAAGGATTAAGGTAAAAGCTTTGACAATAGATTTTTTTTTTTTTTTTTTTTTTGCATCTATGAATGTCTAGGCCAAATTACACACACTTCAACTCAGTGTTTTCAAGACCATCGCCTTGAACATAGGTGGGTTTGCGCCTCTAATAAAGCCAAGGCGACCTCTTGCCTTTCCTCGCCATTTTGCACCCTGCATCGCCTTCACCTCAGGCCAAGGCTTGCACCTTGTCAAAGTGTTATTTATTTATCGATATGCTAACTTAATATCTACAAAATAACCTAGAATTAGCTCAGGAAGAAATCTAACAACCATGCAAACTCTTTATTAAGGATACTGAATTTGTTTAATTCTTATTTCAATATATATATATATATATAGAATCTTTGCTTTTATATACTTTTGGTTAACTTTAATTTTGTATACAAATAATAATTTAATATGTATAATAGATCTTATAATAACAAAATTTGTATGATTTATGAATGAATTTAAAATTTTATAGGAATAGAAATATGTTTTATTATCAATTTATGCTCAATATATTATATTATTTAGTTATACATTTATTTGTTGCACCTCTCTTCACTCGAGCATCGCCTTTTTATCGCCTCTCGCTGTGAGGCGATCAAAGAGAGTATCACCTTGCTTTGCTCCTTGCGCTTTGAAAACACTGCTTCGACTATTCTTACGAGACAAACTTGTCTGAGCCTACAATATTTAGAAGGAAACCTGGAGGAAATTAATTACTAGGTAGATGATCATCATGGATTGAAACCATGACCTCTTAAATCCCTAAGACCCTCTTTGACCACTAGGCGCTTCTGACAAATTATGACTACGAAGTAACGCAAGAAGATTTAGGATCCTAAATATGCATGCAAACAGGGTAGATTAGACTTAAAGCATAGAAACCCTTCACATGGAGGTTTGTTTAATAGGAAACGAGATACTTTCATTTATCAATGAAAAGTACAAACTATCAAGGAGGGAGGAGAAGATAAAGAAGAGAGAAAAAGGGGGGAGACGCCCATCATAGGGCCATAACATGAATGAAGATATATATATATATATATATATATTTTAAAAGACCCCTATTACAAAATATCACCAAAAGAGGTTTTAAGAAAGAACAATCATGTTCAATCCTAAAACCAAGAGTGGGGCAGATGAGCTGAGGGGATTCATCATTGAAGTTCGATCCAAGCTTTCGAAAAGATGATGCCTTTGAAGGATAATGTACATTGGTGCAAAGATTGATGAGCTCCCTAGAGCCCTTTTTCTTCTTTTTGGCCGTAGTGGATTACTTCACGGATGGGAAAGTATTGATGTAGAGTCAGAGCAAACCATGGAATGAGGATAGGTAGCATAGTAGCTGAGTTTTCCTGGTCAATGTTTGGCCCATATGGTTCATAGCTTCTACTGGCTCAGAGTCAACCATCAATGCTTTTTGGTTTTTTTTTTTTTTTTGAAATCCGAACTTCGTCCACGCTCCACTATACCCTGGGTAACAACGTCCGTTCCTAAGCCAGCACCGAGAGACATCGAAAGAATGGAGACACGGAAGGTGTTTACAAATTAATATCACAGGTAAATCTCAAACTTTCGGCCACACCTTAGGGACACTTTCTAGTATCCTTCTTCAAAGGCATTGGGGCTATTGTAACCTTCCGTGGGGGTAGGAGTATCATCTTTGCAACCAATAAAGTTCTTTCTGAATGACTGTCGATCTTAAAAGGCAGGATCGAAGGATCAAAGTCATTAAATGGTTCAAAGAAGCCTCGATGGTTGAGGAAAGAGTCAAAGTTGCAAATGGCTATGACTTAATCAGACGATGGAGAGTCAAGGGGGTCAATAGAGAAGGGGATGAGCAATATCCTTTGTCTGATTAGGAGTAGGAATGAGTTTTGGTTGTGGAGAAGGCAGTACCGTTTACGAAGCTAAAACCAACGGTCATTAACCAATCCTTGAGAATCAAGATACTATAATAGCAGGCAGCAGCAGCATTTATGACAATATTTTTTTTTTATATAAGAGATCATATATGCAGACAATTCAAAAGTAAAAATCATTAAACAGCCTGAATCCAAGGGTAGAAGCAACCCCGCCAAGAAAAACACAATCCAGAAAAGGCTTCAATCAAGGTTTATTTTTTGAAACAAGAGTAACCACGCCCGTCCTTAAGCCAGGCACCGGGAGACATCGAAGGAGTAATGTCACAGGTGAGTTTCGAACCTGGGACCTTAAGGAGAGCATACCTTCAAAGTCCAAGTCTTCAACCACTATGCCACCCCTTAGGGGCAAGGCTTCAATCAAGGTTGATCTAACCAAACTGTTGTTTCCAAAAAAAGAAACTGTGTGGTTTTCAGCAATTGTGACATTCAGAGCACAACGCAAGAAACTAGAAATAGAAAGACAATTAAAAAAAACAGCAAAGGGGGGCGACTTACATCAAAATGCTGATCATAATGCAACAGTTTTTTTCCCTCATTATGAACAACTACAAAATTTTGAAAATACAGGTAGCACGTGCCCTCATATTTTGGTGCTTCTTAAACAACTTCAGATGAAACATTAGCAGTCAAAAGTGTTCCACGAAACCCTCCCTCAGTATGTTGCATGTTCATCTTGTTATCAGAAAGCTCATCTGTAGATGACAACAAACATTATAAAGTTTTTTTTTTTTTTTTGAAACAAGGGTAACCATGCCATCCCTAGGCCAGGCACCGGAGACATCGAAGGAGTAATGTTGCAGGTGAGTTTTAAATCCGGAACCTTGAGGGGAGCATACCTTCAAAGCCTAAATCTTCAACTACTGCGTCACCCCTCGGGGGCAACATTATAAAGTTATTAACAACCACTTTTTTAACATCTACGAGAAATAAACATCTGAAATTACTGAAAACCCATGATTGCTAAGATTGCTGTAAGATGCGTTGCTGATGGCTACAAGCATAAATGGCAGTACAAGACATATAACAGTCACTCACTGTCTACAGTAAGTCACAAATGCCTTACAAAGTTATGCATGTAACATTATTTATGGATCCTTGGGGTGGGTGTTTGGAGCCAGAAGAATGAGAATGATAATAGGAAGGACGAGAAATAATGGGAGAATATGGAAGAGAATGATTATTTGTATTTAGGGAAAAGAGAATGATTATAGGGAGAGCCGTTACTTGTGTTTGGGGTGAAGAGAATAATTATGGAGAGAATAAAATAGTATGGGAAGAATGAAAAGTGGTTATAACAAGAATGAAATATGATTATGAGAGAATCAAAAATAGTTATGTGGAGCATAAAAAGTGGTTATGGGTGTGTAATTATAGGAGGAATGATTCTTGGTGGAAGGGCAATGATTCTCCCCATAATCATTCTCATCCTCTTTGTCCCAAGCACCCCCTAAGTGAATCTCAAGGACAAGAATTGCTAGGCAAGCAGTCATGCAGAGTTAGTGACTAAAATCACCTATGAGAGCACTTCATGATAATAATACACTTTCCTTTCTATAGGAATTTTTGTTTGCTTATGATTTTTCAGTTTCTAATCTTATCCTTGTTTCAATGATCCACAAGATAGAAAAATATCTTTTTTGGATTAGAAACAATTGAAAATATCAATTCAAACAAACATCAAAAGAAAAAGAGAAAAAGTTGCATGATTTGACTGATGATTTTATACTTGAACTTGTGCAACAATTTGAGCAAGAAAACTGTCATTACCAGCAATATCTCGATGCTCATGAATTTCAGAATCCGTTACCCACAATTTGTCCCCGGGAAATATATTCTTGTCCGCCAGAGTATCAGTTTCTCCATCAATTATCCTATTACCTTTGCGAAGTATCTGGTTTTCCTTCACAACCTGCAAAAGCCAATTTTCTACGCTGAGTTCAAAAAATAAAGCATCATAATTTTTCTCCTTTTTAGCCGATATCTACTTTCTGTTGCTTTTTTGAATCATGAAAATATAGCATAGATTTATATATA